>CM076576.1:898551861-898672641 GCA_034641835.2 Pinus albicaulis | reverse complement strand
GGTGTAATATTCCTAATTAGCACCGCTAATTGGAATTTTTCATTTTTGTATAGTTTTGCTGCCTATCGTTAATTAATAAATAAAAGTGAGGAAGAGGGGTCAACTCACTTTAATAAAATAAAGTGCTTCCTAGTAGATGAACGTTGTAACTTAAAAGGGGAAAGCTGGAGGTCCCTACGTTACATGAGAGGAGCCTCACGTGGGCTCAAAGGCAAGCTGCGCGAGGCATAGGAGGAGCTCAGAAGAATGTGATTAGGGTTTTGAGGGAGCAATAGCTATAAAAATTGGGGGTTTCACTCCATTTGGCATTATTGATATGTTGATGATATTGTGAGCTAGACTTAAATGCCCAGGCACGCCGGTTGTTTAGTCGGTCTGCAAACCACTGTTAGTGCGAGGCGAGTGTCTCCCGTTCGGAGATCTCGCCATGGCCAGAGGACAAATTTTGCTGAACAAAATATTCCTTGATTTCCAATGATTGGTTACGAGAGATTTTGGTGGACGTTTTACAGAGGAGTTGGGTCTCATAGAGTGACTGCGCAGTCCAGGAGGGAGGACGCAGTTGGTGTTAGTGCAGCTCTGTTGTGGGGGATTTTCGTGGAGTCCTCAGAGTATTTCAGCTTGGAGGGATTGTCTATTCAGTTGGAGAGTTTTGCAGAGGGATTTGTGGCCCTTTTCCAGCATTCTTCTTGGGCCTCTGCGCTGTGCTTGGGAGAGACAGCGTTTTCCTTGAGGAGGGCTTCAGTGGTGGTTTTTCAGAGATGGTGCATTTGCTTCATGGTTTCTGGGTTTTGTCCGGAGCAGTGAGTACAGGCAGCCTACCGATTTTCAGCTCATTCCGGTGAGGGGATCAGCCCCTAGTTCCAGTACATTGCAGCAGCAGCATTCTACGGCAGATTTCTCCAGCAGCTAGGACGCAGTCTCTATTGTAGCCATTTCCTATTCTGAGAGGGTTCTTCACTTGCCTTGTGCAAGGATAGGTGCACTTATTCTGATTTTCTCTTGTACCCATATATGTATTCTCAGATTAATAAAATGGCTTAGCGTTCTGGTATTTTATGTGTACTTGCTCTATATTCTAGTTCCGGCATTTTTCCTATATAGTTGCATGTTTGTATTTCTGTGTATTACTGTCTATTTCCCGTTGGGGATATTACAGTGGTATCAGAGCATAGACCTGGCTCAGCCTGTGGAGCTAGCAGTCTATGAGGCCGAGGGATAGATCCCATAACAATCGTCGGGGTAAGAAATACAGAGACGTTGAGCGTGGGTTGGAGAACACCCACGGAGAGGGGGACTGTGTTCTAGTTGTGGACACAGATCAGGAGCAGCCTGAGACAGATTCAGAGCAGGAGCAGCCTGCAAGAGACGCAGAGCAGCAGGGCCCTATGGCAGACGAGGAGGGTTCGAGGAGATGGGAGACACTCCTCCAACACATGCAGGATATGTCACAGAGACTCGCTGCGCTGGAGGTTAGGCAGCGAGAAACCCCGAGGGGTTTTCAGGTTGGAGAGGGATCAGGCACGTCACACCATATGCCGATACGTGATGCTATCCCCATCGTGGCATCGCATGCACCCACGCGATCCACTATGCCCACCTTCCTAGCGGAGGACACAGGGGCAGGAGCGCAGCAAGAGCCAGAGCCTGAGCCTGCCCAGATGGGTGCCTATTTTGCAGAGTACAGGGCATACGGGCAGGAGTTCCGAGATTCTATCACTTTCAGAGACTTTGTCCAGCTCCAGCGTGACATTAGACCCCGTGATCATCATAGAGGGCACAGGCATCATCATGATGACCACCGCGCAGCTAGCAGATTTCATTTGCCCACGTTTGATGGCTCATCAAACAGCTCGGCAAAATCTTGGGTAGAGAAGTTGGATATCTATTTCCAGCTTAACCAGATGTCGCAGTCAGAGGCCATTAAGGTGGCAACATTACATCTGGAGGGTGAGGCCCAGGACTGGTGGTTTCATGGGATGGCTACACTCGGGCATTCTACAGTGGGGACATATGCCGAGTTTACCCGGAGGGTGATAGAGCGTTTTGACAGGAGGGATCCGGAGCAGCACTTTGTTGAGCTGACGAAGCTCAAACAGACTGGGAGCCCAGAGACTTACATTTCAGATTTCTTGAGGGTTTCGGTGATGGTGCCTGATCTATCCGCGGCTCGGATGGTTTACATGTTTGTGGAGGGGTTGACAGAGCCACTACGTGGCCTAGTCCGGTCGACTAGACCAGCTACCCTTCAGGATGCCATCAGCAGGACTCGGGATTTATAGGATGTCTTACCCAAGACTCGGACACCTTATCCCCAGAGACAGGCCTTCCAGCCTATGGGGAAGGACACGAGGATTCTGCCTCCCAAGGCGAATCCTGGGTGAGGGCAGTTTGATGATGAGGCCAGGAGAGAGCTGAGGAGGAAGCGGTTGTGCTTCACTTGCCAGGAGCCATGGGCACCAGGACATAGGTGTGCTGCAGGGAAAGCACATTTCATTGAGGTCTTCTCCGAGAGCAGCGGGGAAGAGGATGAGGGGGATGACGTGGAGGCAGGAGATTGTTATGCAGCGCAGAGTACCTTACCACCTCCACCACCCGCAGTAGGTGGGGCATCATTTGCACCTACTGGAGGAGCTCTAGCCGCATTGCGGGGAGTTCCCAAGTACTTGACGCTGCGTGTACGGGGGACAATACGCGGACAGCGGGTCTCAGTCTTGGTAGATAGTGGGGCAACCCACAATTTTATTGATGCACAGATGGTTGAGAGGAGAGACATACAGACTGAGGGTTTTGATGGATTTTCCGTCTTGGTCCCAAGAGATCAGACTATGGCATGTGCTCGGTATGTCCCAGAGTTATCGGTGACGATGGGCACTTATACATTGACAGATCATTTCTTTGTGGTGGATATTCCGAACACCAACCTGATATTGGGTGTTCAGTGGCTCATTACTCTGGGGAAGGTCACGACAGATTGGAAGGCCCTAGAGATGGAGTGGGATGATCCCAAGACAGGGAGGCATGAGAAGATACGGGGACAGCACACGTACCCGCCTCAGACAGTGTCGGCACATAGGATGGAGGCGACCTTCCGCAAGGGAGACATAGAGTGGGCTGTAGAGTTGCGAGCTTCAGAGGCGGTGGATACAGGTCAGACAGTGCATCCTGATCTACAGTCTATCCTCGACAGGTATGCAGCAGTATTTGGGGATATTCCACCAGGGCAGCCACCGGATCGGGGGTTTGAGCATACTATCGAGCTTGAGCAGGGGATACAGGCAGTGACCACCACACTGTATAGGCATCCCAAGGCCTATCGGGACGAGATAGAGCGTGCTATTCAGGAGTTGCTGGCCCTTGGTCACATTCGACCGAGCACGAGTCCTTTTGCTTCTTCTGTAGTGCTGGTGAAGAAGAAGGATGGCACATTGCGAATGTGCATTGACTACAGGGCTCTGAATAAGAAGACCCTGAAGAACAGGTACCCCATTCCCAGGATCAATGAGCTGATGGATGAGTTGAGAGGAGCACGGTTCTTCACAAAGATTGACTTGAGATCCGGGTACCATCAGATACGCGCGAGGGAACAGGACATTCCCAAGACCACTTTCAGGTGTCATTATGGGCACTTAGAGTTTATGGTCATGCCTTTCGGGCTGACCAATGCACCCACTACCTTTCAGTCGTGCATGAACCACATTTTCAGGGGTCATCTGAGGAAGTTTGTGCTGGTCTTCTTCGATGACATACTTATATATAGCAGGACTTGGGAGGAGCACCTCCAACACATTGAGACAGTTTTGCGCATCTTGGAGGAGCAGCAGTTCTATGCCAAGCTCTCCAAGTGTGAGTTCGGCTTGACAGAGATGCTGTACTTGGGGCACATTATAGGAGTGGACGGGGTGAGAGTCCACGAGGAGAAGATCAAGGCCATCAGAGATTGGCCAGAGCCGAAGAATGTGACTGAGCTTCGAGGGTTTATTGGCATTTGCACATACTACAGGAAGTTCGTCAAGGGCTTCTCACAGCTTGCTGCACCCCTCACAGATTTGACGAGGAAGGGGGCATTCAGTTGGTCGGACACAGCACAACGAGCTTTTGATAAGCTCAAGGAGGTGATGAGCAGCTGCCCCGTGCTGGCATTGCCAAATTTCACACAGCCATTTGTCCTCGAGTGTGATGCATCAAGAGAGGGGATTGGTGCAGTTTTAATGCAGGGCGGTCACCCGATAGCTTTTGAGAGCCGGAAGCTCCTTCCGCATGAGAGGTTGTATTCCATAAGGCGCAGATTCGTGGTGAGATCGATCACAATGTACTCGAGGTACTTTCTGAGCGTGCTGGGCCATGTGATATATTTAAGTGGATCAGTAAGATCCAAGCCTATGACTTTGACATAGAGTACGTCAAAGGCAAGAATAACGTGGTAGCTGATGCCCTTTCTCGTAGGCCAGCCACGTTATCCCTTATGAGCTTGGACGCTGATTGGAGGGCTCGACTGCTGGTAGAGTACTCCAAGGACAGGTTTGCGTGTGAGGTGTTGGATGGGCAGGTCGCAGATGACAGGTACAGGGTGGTCGACGAGATCATCTATTACAGGGACAGGATCTTCTTGACTAAGGGATCTCAGCTCAAGAAGAAGATACTCCAGGCTTCACACGATTCTCCATTGGCGGGCCATCAGGGGTTCACCAAGACTTACAGGGCTATCCGGGAGAGGTTCTCATGGAAGGGCCTCAAGGAGGACGTACTCCAGCGTGTCAGGGAGTGCAATGTTTGCCAGAGAAACAAGGGAGAGATGAGCCATCCTGCAGGGTTGTTGCAGCCTCTTCCCATTCCCGAGGGGAAATGGGAGAGCATATCGATGGACTTCATCACAGGGCTGCCCATGGTGCAGGGCAAGGACTGCATCTTTGTCGTCGTTGACCGACTAACGAAGTATGCTCATTTTTTTGCCATATCCGCACACCACACAGCAGCGCAGGTGGCTGAGCTGTTCTTCAGGGAGATTTTCAGGTTACATGGTCTACCCAAGACCATTGTCAGCGACAGGGTCAGCCGCTTCATGGGCGGATTCTGGCAGGAGCTCTTCCGGCTAGTGGGGATGGAGTTGACACCGAGCACTAGTTATCACCCCCAGACGGACGGGCAGAGAGAGATAGTTAACAAGTGGCTGGAGGGCTACTTGCGTAACTATGTTAGTGGGCAGCAGAGGGCATGGCTGAAGTGGCTGCATTTAGGCGAGTACTACTACAACACGACGTATCACATGTCCATCGGTATGTCACCTTTCTATGCTTTATATGGATATCATCCCTTATCTTTTGTGGACATGATGTTTGGTGCTAGCAGGGCTCCGAGAGCCAAGATATGGATCCAAGAGAGCCAAGATATCTTCCGAGCTCTCAAGGATAACATAGCCACAGCCCAGAATCAGCAGAAGCTGTATGCTGATAGGGGTCGGATGGAGAGACACTTTGAGGTAGGGGACTTGGTCTACCTGCGACTACAGCCATACCGACAGTCTTCGCTTAAGCAGAAGGGGGCGGAGAAGCTTAAGCCCCGCTTTTATGGGCCATACAGGGTGATACGCCGGATTGGGCAGGTTGCATATGAGTTGGAGCTGCCCCAAGGCAGCAAGATTCATAACATCTTTCATGTATCATGCCTGAAAAAGGCATTGGGCCAGCAGGTGACAGTCACAGAGGAGCTACCACCCACGGATGATGAGGGGCATCTGGTGTTGCAGCCGGAGGCTATTATTGATACTAGGGAGAGGCAGCCGCGGAGCAGGACGATCCGGGAGTTCTTGGTGAGGTGGAAGAACTTGCCGGATGAGGATGCCACTTGGGAGGATGAGAAGATATTGCAGCATCCATCACTTCAGTTGCTTGAGGACAAGCAACGTTCTGCCGGGGGACACTGTAATATTCCTAATTAGCATTGCTAATTGGAATATTTCATTTTTGTATAGTTTTTCCGCCTATAGTTAAATTAATAAATAAAAGTGAGAAAGAGGGGGTCAACTCACTTTAATAAAATAAAGTGCTTCCTAGTAGATGAACATTGTCACTTAAAGGGAAAGCCTTGGGGGTCCACACGTTACATGTGAGAGGCCTCACGTAGGGACTAAAGGCAACTGTGCAGGCATAGGAGGAGCTCAAGGACGCAGTTAGGGTTTTGAGGGAGCTAGCACTATAAAAGGTGGGGGTTTCACTCCATTTGGCATTATTGATATGTTGATGATATTGTGAGCTAGACTTCTGTCTGCTTGAGCACGCCGGTTGTTTAGTCGGTCTGCAGCACTGTTTAGTGCGAACTGAGTGATGGCACCTAAACTTGCTCAAGGCAAGTGAAGAAATACTCTCAGAATATACAGGAAATGGCTGCTCTTTGAACTGCGTCCCAGCTACTGGAAAACTGTCGTGTAACTACTACTGCTGGAATGAATTGAAGACTAGGGGCTGTTTCCCTTGCCGAAATAAGCTGAAAATATGGAATCCTCCTCTACTCACCAATCCCGACAAAACCCATAAACCATATAAAAAATGGCCGACCTTCGAAAAACACCCCCTTGGGAAATTACGCTGGCCTCCAAGGCTCTGCGCAGAGGCTAAATGAGAATGACTGAAATACCGCCTCAAACTCCACCAAAATCCTCCCAAAGGCAAAGGCTGACCCTCTGCTCAAAATCTCGGCTCAATCTCCTGCAAAAACCCCGATTCGGAACACCTCCTAGATGGACTGCGTCCTCCCTCTCAGTGACTGCGCAGTCTCTATGAATGCTCAGCTCCGCAACAAACCCAAACACCAAAACCTCTCACAAAATGCTGAAGAAATAACCTTGCCCGAGCAGGCACTCGGAGTCCCCCGGGGCTAAGGGCGAGATCTTCGATCGGAGACACTCAATGCACTAAACAGTGCTGCAGACAGGCTAAACAGCCAGCGTGCTCAAGAAGTCAAAACGACCCGCTCAATATCATCAACAACAGAATGAATCAAATGAGAAGGCTCCTCCCTCTTTTATAACGTTGGCCTTCCTCCAACCCTAAGGCCCATCTCCTCAATGTAGCCTCTCTCTTGCCACGTGCTCATCCTCACCTGCGTAGTAGCTTCTAGAGCATACGTGGGCCCCCTCTCTACGTGGTGCTTGGCCCCCCTTGGCTCCCCTTTAAGTCACAACATTGTGCTACTAGGGGGGTGTTTTATTCCACTTAAGTGAGTTAGACCCTCTTCACTCAGACCCTCTTCACTCACTTTTTATTTATTAATAAACTATAGACAACAAAACTGAACAAAATCGAATATTCCAATTAGTTGTCGCTAATTAGGAATATTACAAGCGGTGAGGGACGTAGAGGCTTCAGGGACAGCGTTGGGGTTTCTAGGCCCTAATTTTGGCTGAGTTCTGTAAATTCCGTTTGAGGGTGTGGATCAGTCATTATTTTGGCTTTAGAATAGTCAGTGAGCTGTAAATCTATTATTTCTCTTTCGGGTTTTCCAGATCTAGAACGCAGATTTGTTGTATTCAGAAAATTCTTAATAATAAAACTATCCAGCAGCCTGAAGACCAGTTTTCCTGCATTGGGTTTTCCAGGGACTATTTGTCCAGAAAATATGTGTCACTTTGTCTATGTGTGCATGTACTTGTTCTAGATCTGAATTGGTGAAGATATGTTATGTGTTTTGCTTCGATTTTAATCTGAATTTATTCAGTTAATAACTTATCTAAGTAGGAGGAGCATAATCAGATTAACTGTAAAAATTTCTGCATAAGCGTAAGATTCATAAATTTTCACATGGTATGAAAGCAATTGCAGATCTAGGAGGGTCACCAGCAAGAGACTGAAGGTTCTAGCCGCATAAAGAAGCTGGAAAAGCAACAAAAATGCATATTTGAAGGGACAACGCAGTGTTCAGAGGAAGATTCACGCAGAGGGAAGGGTGACGCAGTCTAACGCCGTCTCCTAGCAAGCCCACACAATTACTGCGCAGAGGCAGCTCAGAAACAACACTGGATTGGTCTGAAGCCAACCAGTGTGATGCATATTTGAATCTGTTAGATCCAGAAAAGATTGAAGATTAGCTGCAGAAATTCAGAAGGTGTTGGTGGGGTTAAATTTCTGAAGTTTTCAGATTTTTAGCCTAAGCACAAGTGACAAAAAGGCGGGAGGAGATCAACTTCTCATAGAGTTTCTAGCCAAAGAAACTTGTAGTTTGATCAGAGGATCAAAAAGAGTTGAATCATTGTTGATTTGGCAGATTTCCAAGGAGGGAAATCAGTTGTTAGAGGGAGCAAAAGGTGCTTGTTTTGCCAAGGACCTTAGATCCAGTTCTCTAGCAAAGAGAAAGGGAAGTTTCGACACATTTCTGAGCAGATGGCTCCTCATGGACTGCATGATCAGGAAATATTGGATGGCTTCTCCAACTTTTCAGTTTGGAAGGCAAGGATCCTGATAGTCCTTGAGGCATATAATCTTAGAGACCATGCAGAGCAAACTCTAACCACACCGACTGATCCAGATCTCCTACAAAAGCATAAGGAAGCTGCTGGGCATGCCAAGCGGCTGATTATGGATGGAATTAAGGACCATATTGTGCCACACTTAGCTGAGAATAAGACAACTAATGAGATGTGGAAGGCCTTAATATCCCTATATGAGGGAAAATCTGTCCAAAGGAAGATGTTGTTGGAGACGCAGATGAGGTCATTCATGATGACCAAGGGAGAAGACATGGAGCATTTCCTCTTCAGATTGCAGTCGATCAAAGATCAGTTGACTGCAACCGGTGCTAAAGTGGAGGATGATGTGATGGTCAAGGCTGCTCTCAATGCAGTCACAGATGAGTGGGAAACCTTTGTCCAAAGTATCTTGGGCAGAGCAGACCTCCTAGATTGGGATAGCTTGTGGGCAATTCTGCGTCAAGAAGAACTCTGCAGATTCACCAAGTAGTACAACGCGGGATCAAGCAAAGTGAAGAAGGAAGATGAAGAAGATGCAGCCTTGGCATCAAATAGGCAGCAGGGAAAGAAGAAGAAGGATCTGTCAAAGATCAAGTGCTTCCAATGTGGTGAAATGGGACATTTCGCCAACAATTGTCCTCAGAAGAAAAAGGACAAGGAAGCTTCTTCTTCCAAGGCTGCTGTGGTAGATGATGGGTTGGAAGATGATGTAGCGATGAACGCTCATGAACCACGAAGATGGGGCAACATGGATATGTAGAGGAGCTACAAAGTCTAGGGCGGGATCCTTGAGTAACTCATCTCTTGAATCACATACGAGGTATGTCAGCCTTAAGATAGTGGCGAGACAAGTGTTGCAGTGGGTGCATAGATCACAGATGAAGCAGAGGCCATTCTGAAGACTGGGAGGAGCAGCGCAGAGCAGAGCAACAACAACGTAGAAGCAACAACAATGTAGAGGCTGATGTGACTTCAACAACACAGAGCAGAGCTGCTTACGCAATGCAGAGCTGCAGCAGTGCAGAAGGCTTTAGAGGGACATCGCAGTGCAGCGGCAGCGTGAAAGATTTCAGCACAAGGGGCTGATGTGACTTTAGTAGTGCAAAGGGAGTCTGCTTACGTAGTGCAGAGTTGTAGCTGTGTAGCATCCTTCAGATGCCAGCACAGATTTGTAGCCTATGGAGCTTCAGTGATGAGGATGCAGCCCATCTAACTTGTCTGTCAAAGATTGGGTAGGAGATTCAGTTGTTTGTCTCAACAACTGATGTTGGAGTGCAGCAAATCAGCAGTGGCAGTGCTATGAGCAGCACAGATGCAGCAAATTGAGAGGGAGCTGCATTACAGATGTTGCAGTGGCAGTGGCAGAGTTATGGGCAACAGTACAGAATGGCAGCAACAGTGCAGAGTTGAGTGGTAGCAGGCCAAGAATCAGCAGCACAGACTCAGTGCCCAAAATCTTGTAATGCATAGTGTGATGTATTGCTAGAGCACACTCTTGATGCTAAGAGGGAGTGTTGAGATATTGTGTATTTGGGGTAGCATCAGTTGTGCTCCAACTCCCAAATTTTGAGGAAGGACTAGAGTACACTTGATCTACAACGCCCATAATTGGATTTGAGAAATTTCATCTGGTTTAGGAGACATTAAATTAATTAATTATTTTAATGTATTTTAAATAATTAAAGTGAATTTAATTAAACATGTGATGAAATTGTCTTAAGTCGCACGGATCAAGCTTTCTTTTAATCTTAGCCATTGATTCAAGATCTGATCATGGCCGTTGGTTTCCCAACGAGAAAAGTATAAAGGAAAGGCTTGGGGTCATTTGTAAAGACACACAGAGGCAGAGCACTGAAGCTAAGCTGAGATTCTAGGGCGGGTTTGCTAAGAATTCTCAGAAGTGTTTCAGCTGCAGTGAGGGGAATTTAGGCTAAGGGGATGATCTGATCCCGGGGTCTAGAATCAACAAGAGGGAGAGATCAACTCAGAGAGACAATGTAGAGAAGCAGGAGAGCAGCAGCAGCAAGGACAGCGAGATTTTTAGCTGGAAGCCCTCAAGGGTTATGTAGAGACCCTAAGGGGCAGCGTAAGGATTGCATCACCCAGTCTGGGGTAACGCAACCCTTTTCGGAGCAACGCTGAGGGACGCAAAGGCTTCAGAGGTTGACGCAAAGGCTTCAGGGATAGCGCTGGGGTTTCTAGGCCCTAATTTTCACTGAGTTCTCTAAATCCCATTTGAGGATGTGGATCAGTCATTATTTTGGCTTTAGAACAGTCAGTGAGCTATAGATCTATTATTTCTCTGTCGGGTTTTCCAGATCTAGAACCTAGATTTGTTGTATTCAGAAAAGTCTTAATAATAAAACCCTCCAGCAGCCACAAGTTCGATTTTCTTGCATTGGGTTTTTTCGGGGACTATTTGTCCAGAAAATATCTGTGTCAATTTGTCTATGTGTGCATGTACTTGTTCTAGATCGGAATTGGTGAAGATCTATTATGTGTTTTGCTTCGATTTTAATATGAATTTATTCAGTTAATAACTTATCTAAGTAGGAGAAGCATAACCAGATTTATAGTAAAAATTTCTGCATAAGTGTAAGATTCAAAAAATTTCACAATAGCTTGGTCAAAATGAAGCTTGGAAGCCATTTTCACCCAGTAAAACAATGGAGTACATAATAGGCTTGAACAATAAGAAAGGGCACAACATAATAGATGTCCACCTAGGGGCAATGGTGGATGGGATAGGCGGAGACCAACTTAGATTCCAAACTTCAATCAAAATCAAAGAGTTCTGGTCCTTTTAAACAACAACAATGTTGTGGATCATAAGATGCCACCATTGTGCAACCCTTGTGAAGAACCTTATGACTTGGACACTTCCTTATATGTGAAGGAGATTTTTAGGTAGGCAAGGAAAGCAAACAGGGAAGAGTTTGTAATATTCCCAATTAGCAATAGCTAATTGGAAATATTAATTTTTGACTACTTTACTTTAATAAAGTTAAGTTAGAAATAAAATGGGTGAAGAGGGACACTTAACTCACACCTAGGATAAAAGCATTTCCTAAAGTCACTGGAGAAACATAATTAATTGGCAGCGTGGGACCTAGAGGTCGAAGTCGCAGCGTAGGAAAAAGGGCAGTGTAGGCAATGTGGGCCCAAGCTAGCGTAGAGAGAGAGGGACAGCGTGGTTGAAGGAGACAGCGCTGTTGATGGTGGTGCCTAGGTGAGAGCAAGGCTCTCCAAGCATAAAAAGAGAGAGGGTCTCCTCATTTTGATTCATTCTGATTATGCATCTTTGTTATTTGTCTTTTGACATTGAGCACGCTTGCTGTTGAGCAAAGTCTGCACGTACTGTTTAGTACACCGGGTGTCTCCATGTGGAGATCCCAACCTTAGCCTTGGGGGACTTCGAGTGCGTGCTCGGGTGAGGAGTTCCATCTTTGTTTTGGCGGAGAGAGTTGCAGCAACCATAGTTGGGAGCATTCACTGGAAGAGACAGCGCAGTTAGTGAGAGGGAGGATGCAGTCTTGGAAGGAGGTGGTTCCGGATTGAGGGTTTATCAAGAGATTCAACCCGGGAGAGTTGGAAAGGGGTCAGCCCTTCCCTATTCCAGCATTTTGGTAGAGTCGGAGGCCATTATTTGCAGCAGATCATTTAGGGCCAGCGTTTATCATTGGGGAATAACGTAGTGCCTCAAGGGAGTCATTTTCGGAGGTCAGCCATTTCCGGAAAGCTTTCTGGGCTTTTCTGGGTATTGGGTGGAGAGGCCATTCCCAAAGTTTCACAATTTTTCGAGGTGGCGAGCAACCCCAAAGATTCAGTTCATTCCAGCAATAGCAACAACACAGTAGCAGTACCAACAGCACTGGAGATTACGCAGTCTTGAGGGAGCAGTCATCCGAGTCATCTTTTGAGAGTATTTCTACGCTTGCCTAGTGCAAGCCAAGGTGCCATCATTCTGATCACCTTTTTTACTCATTCCATCTTTCAGTGTTAATAAAATGGCTCAACGTTCTCCATATTCTCTGTTTTTCTTATGATCTCTCTCTACTTACTGTATGTCTTTGTTTATGTGCTTTATATTGCTGTTCGGGATATTACAGTGGTATCAAAGCTCATAGACTTGGCTCAGCCTGTGGAGCAGATTGTCTATGACACCAGCAAGAAAATCATACATCTGTTACCGAGGAAGGAAGTATAAAGACCAAGAGCGGAGGTTAGAGAGCACCTTTAGGGAAGGGGGCTGCGTTCCAGTAGTGGACGCAGAAGAGGAGGAACCAATGGCGGAGGAAAGAGATGTCGGGAAGGAGTTCAGTGAATTTATCCTCAAATCAGTGCAAGATTTGATGAGGCGGATAGAAGAGATGGGGCAAAGGTTCACTGTAGAATCTAGACAGCGTGAAACCCCAAGAGGTTTCCATATCGGAGAGGGATCAGGCACATCCCATCATTTGGAGGAGCACCTCACAACGCAGCAGATGGCATCACATACACGTCCATGTTCCACGATGCCCACATTTCTTGCCGCAGACACTGGGGCAGGAGCACAACAGGAACAGGAGTCGGCACACATGGGAGATTACTTTGCTGAGTATCAGTCCTATGGTCAGGAGTTCAGAGATGCCCTCACATTCCATGATTTCATTCAACTCAAGCGGGACAGCAGACCCCGCAACCATCACAGGGGAAACATGCACTCACATGACGAGTATGTACAGCGCATTGTAGGCAGATTTTATCTACCGACATTTGACGGATCATCCAAGTGTTCGGCAAAGGCTTGAGTGGAGAAGTTGGATATATATTTCCAGCTTAACCAGATGGCAGAGCCAGAGGCCATCAAGGTGGCAGCGCTGCACCTGGAGGGCGAGTCCCATGACTGGTGGTATCACGGGATGGCTATGCTTGGACACTCAGGAGTGACAGCATATGTCGAGTTCAGGCTGATAGAGCGATTTGATCGGAGGGATCTCGATGAGCACTTTGTTGAGCTAACTAAGCTCAAGCAGACTGGAAGTCCGGACACATACATTTCAAAGTTCTTGAGACTTTCCGTGATGGTGCCTGATTTATCCGCAGCTCGGATGATCTATATGTTCATAAACGGATTGGCAGAGCCTCTACGGGGATTAGTCAGATCGATGAGGCCAGCTACACTCCATGGTGCAGTTGGGAGGACTCGGGATTTGCAGGATGCACTACCGCGGACTAGAGCTCCTTTTCCCCAGAGACCGGCATTCCAGTCGAAGGGGAAGGATGTGAGGGTTCCACCTCCAAAGGGGAACCAGGGTAGAGGGCCTGGGGATGATGAGACGAGGAGAGATCTGAAGCGGAGTAGGCTATGTTTCACATGCCAGGAGCCATGGGCACCGAGACACCGTTGTGCCACGAGGAAGGCACATTACATCGAGGTCTTCTTCGACAGTAGCGGAGAAGAGGAGTCTGAGGAGATAGAGGCAGGAGGCAGCAGCGCAGCGCAGAGGGGAGATCATCTACCACCTCCACCACCAAGAGCGGGAGGTGCAGCGTTTGCACCTACTGGGGGAGCCCTTGCTTCTTTGCGAGGAGTTCCAAGTGTCCGAGGCATAGTGCGGGGACAACGTGTTTCAGTGTTAGTGGACAGTGGGGCCACCCACAATTTTATTGATACCCAGTTGGTAGAGCGGAGGGGCATACCGATGGAGAGCTTTGATGGATTTTCGGTACTGGTTCCAGGTGACAGGAACATGCAGTGTGACAGCCTTGACAATGACTATGGGGACTTACACCCTGACAGATCACTTCTTCGTGGTGGACATTCCAGACACCAACGTGATACTAGGGGTGCAGTGGTTGATCACGCTGGGGAAGGTCACCACTGATTGGGAGACCTTGGAGATGGAGTGGACGGATAAGAAGATTGGGAGGCACAAGAAGATTCGGGGTATGCACACCTACCCACCACAGACAGTTTCAGCACATCGGATGGAGGCAAATTTCCGGAAGGGAGACATAGAGTGGGCAGTGGAGCTGCGTGTTTCAGAGGCAGGATCTACAGGGCAGGCTGTACACCTAGATGTACATTCCATTTTAGACAAATATGCCATGGTTTTCGGAGAGATACCACTAAGGCAGCCGCCGGATCGGGGGTTTGAGCACACGATTGAGCTGGAGCAGGGTATCCAGGCTGTCATCACTACACCCTATAGGCATCATAAGGCCTACTAGGATGAGATTGAGAGGGCCATCCATGAGCTCTTAGCTCTTGGGCACATCCGTCCTAGCACTAGCCCTTTTTCTTCTTCAGTGGTGTTGGTGAAGAAGAAGGATGACACACTGAGGATGTGCATTGACTACAGGGCTCTAAACAAGAAGACCATGAAGAACAAGTACCCCATCCCACGGATAGATGAATTGATGGATGAGCTGAGGGGATCAAAGTTCTTCTCGAAGATTTATTTGAGATCCGGGTACCATCAGACTCGCGTGAGGGAGCAGGATATTCCCAAGACCGCTTTCAGATGTTATTATAGTCACTTTGAGTTTTTGGTGATGCCTTTTGGGCTGACCGATGCTTTGGCCACATTTCAGTCATGCATGAATCACATCTTCTGCAGTCACTTGAGGAAGTTTGTGTTAGTGTTTTTGGATGACATCTTGATTTACAACAGAACATGGGAGGAGCACCTACAACATATTAAGGCTCTATTGCACATATTGGAAGAGCAACAATTTTATGCTAAGCTCTCCAAATGCGAGTTTGGGCTGACAGGGATGCTCTACTTGGTTCACATTATTGGGGTGGACGGTGTAGTGCCCCACTTTGGTTGATGGACATTGATCCTTCATACTTTATTCTTTGAGGACCTCAGGTTGAGGATCCAAACACATGACTCTATTATTAGTGGATTTAATGGTTATGTATGTTCTTTATAGATACTGTGATGATGACATCATTGATGGATATGTATGTTCTCTATTGATATCATGATGATGATAGACTTGATGGATAGGTATGTTTTCTATTGATGTTACAATGATGATGGCTTTGATGGATATGTTAATTTCCCATTGATGTTATGATGATGATAACCATGATGGATGTGTCCCCTATAGTAGCTACTTACATTAGTTTTGATTCAAAATGAACAACGATGTGAATGACGGTCATGTTGATGTTGCTATTATGATAATGACTAACAATGAGAAACTTTGTTACTGATGATTATTGAATATGACAGGAAACCAACAAAGGTACTCGCATATGATGAGCTGACAACATCTGGTTTGATAGAAATCAATATTTTGTCGTTGAAATTCTAAGTTCAGTTTGAAACTTGATATATATATATATATACACTTTGATGATATGTCAGTGGTTGCAGAAACATGTTTGTTGCTTGGCCGAATGACTCACATATGGGTGATGGGGTTGTACAATTGAATGGAACAACATGGGAGGGGTGGAACAACGTCCCTGATCTCACCCGCTAGCACTCTCGCCGTGACTTAGGCTGGAAAGGTCGAAATACCTTCGCCTTGAAGATCACGCTGTCGTGAGGGCAGGTCCCAAATTTGGTTCACTCAAGAGGATTTTTCTGGGGGGCGCGCATCAAGGCGGATTCCTTGATCCCCAGCACCATTAGTCTCACTATAGCAGACAACATATGAGATAATAGGGGTCTCTGTTGTTGCACATATAATTTCCCCTCGTAACCACTGGATACTTGAAGTGCAAGTGGTGTGGCACCCTTGGAATTTCAAGAGAAATTCTTGAAGGGCATGACCGACTTGGCACCCTTGGTATCAAAAATAAATTCTTAGACATGGCACCCTTAGAACTTCGAATGGAAGTTCTTGAAGGGCATGACCAACGTGACACCCTCGACATCATTAAAGAAACTAATAAATATAATCAATATATGAAAATCCAACTAATTCATATCAAGTGACATATGATGTTAGAACCAAAGGAATTAAATCAAGAATAAAACTTAGGGTAAGGGAGGAATAGGAAGAGATAAAATATTTTACCATGATAACTCTACCTTTTCCATGGTTAAACGAAAATATTAAATGGATAATGTACATAAGTAACTTAATTAGGCAAAAAGGGGGACAGAGGGACATAGATTTAAGTATAAAGATTTATTAAAAAACTTCATTAAGAGAAGAGGGTGGTGAATTAAAATAAGATTAATAAATTAAAATTTGAGAAATTTAGAGAACTTCCATGTGGCAAAATCCAACATAAGAATATTCATCAAAAGAGAAATTTGAGGTAGTTAGGGGACCAAATTTGAGAACCATCAATTAACTTCAGTAATAAACACAAATTAAGAAGTAAAAGGAGGAATCAAGAGACAACTAGGAGAAGAAATAGGAAACCTTGTTGGGTTGAAGGAAATACTATTTTTAAATGAATAATTAAGTAAATTATTTTTGGAGAGCCTTGATGAGAGGGTGACACATGGGTGGGTGAATAATCAAATTGTAATATTCCTAATTAGCAGTGGCTAATTGGAATATTCGATTTTGCTCAATTTTGCGGTCTATAGTTTATTAATAAATAAAAAGGTGAGTAGAGAGGGTCTAACTCACTTAGTGGAATAAAACCCACTCCCTAGTAGCACAACGTTGTGACTTAAAGGGAGCCAAGGGGGGGCCAAGCACCACGTAGAGAGGGGGCCCATGTATGCACTAGGAGAGACTGCGCAGATGAGGATGAGCACGTGGCAAGAGGGAGGCTACGTTGAGGAGATAAGCCTTAGGGTTTGGAGGAAGGCCAGCGTTATAAAAGAGGGAGGAGCCTCCTCATTTCATTCATTCGTTGTTGATGATATTGAGCTGGTCGTTTTGACTTCTTGAGCACGCTGGTTGTTTAGCCTGTCTGCAGCACTGTTTAGTGCGTTGACTGTCTCCGATCGGAGATCTCGCCCTTAGCCCTGGGGGACTTCGAGTGCCTGCTCGGGCAAGGTAGTTTCTTTAGCATTTTGCGGGAGGTTTGGTGTTTGATTTTGTTGCGGAGCCGAGCATTCAGAGAGACTGCGCAGTGATTGAGAGGGAGGACGCAGTCCATCTAGGAGAAGCTCCGGATTGGGATTTTTGCAGGGGTTTTGAGCCGGGAGATTGAGCAGAGGATCAACCTTTGCTTTTGGGAGTATTTTGGTGGAGTTTGAGGCCGTATTTCATTCATTCCTATTTAGCCTCTGCGCAGAGCCTTGGAGGCCAACATAATTCCCCAAGGGGGTGTTTTTCGGGGGTTAGCCATTTCTGATATTGTTTCTGGGTTTTGCCGAGATTGGTGAGTAGAGGAGGATTCTAGATTTTCAGCTCATTCCAGCAAGGGAAACAACCCCTAGTCATCAGTTCATTTCAGCAGTAGCAACTACACGGCAGTTTTCCAATAGCTGGGACGCAGTTCAGAGAGTAGCCATTTCCTGTGTATTCTGAGAGTGTTTCTTCACTTGCCTTGAGCAAGTTTAGGTGCCATCACTCTGATCACCTATTGTACTTCATTATATTTCTCAGTTTAATAAAATGGCTTAGCATTTTCTCTCTATATTTCTAGATGATTTGTCGTACATTCTTTCTATGCTATTGTATGTCTGCTGCACTGTTATCTTTATATATATTTTCGGGCATTCTAGTTCTATACCACTTGGTGTGTTTATCTCATACTCTTAGACAGAGTCTGGAAAGGGCCAGGTAGCCTCCAGATTTCGTCCTCTTTTTCAGAGGCGGCATATCTGGTAAACGCCCTCCAGTCCATCTTTGGTTGTAGTTGCCGTGTTTTAGAAATATCCCTGAAACGGGATATTACAGTGGTATCAGAGCATAGTTTTGGCTCAGCCTGTGGAGCTAGTTGTCTATCACACCGGGGAACAGGCCATATATTTGTTACAGAGGCAGGAAGTACAGAGATTGTGAGCGTAGGTTGGAGAACACCTACGGAGAGGGAGACTGTGTTCAGGTGTTGGACACAGAGCAGGAGGAGCCTATGACAAACGCAGAGCAGGAGAACCCTGTGTTAGATTCAGAGCAGAGAGAGCCGATGGCAGATGACACTGAGGCCAAACAGTTTGGGGAGGCACTCCTCAAATCAGTGCAGGATTTAGCGAGGCAGATTGACGTGATGGGTCAGAGATTCACCGCTGTAGAGGCTAGATAGCGTGAGACCCCACGACTATTCCAGGGAGGTGAGGGATCAGGTACATCCCACCATTTTCCAGAGCATGGTGCTGCTCAGCGTGATACTACTCAGCCGATGGCTTCACATGCACCTACACGCTCTACCATGCCCACTTTCTTGGGAACAGACACAGGGGCAGGAGCCCAACAGGAGGCAGAGCCCGGACAAATGGGCGAGTATTTTGCAGAGTATCAGGCCTATGGGCAGGAGTTCAGGAATGCTCTCTCGTTCAGAGATTTTGTTCAGCTCCAGCGGGACAGTAGACCCCGCGACCATCATAGAGGGCATCGGCATTATCATGATGGAGATACCCACCGCACATCTACCAGAGTCCATTTGCCTATGTTTGATGGTTCATCAAACAGTTCGGCAAAGTCTTGGGTGGAGAAGCTGGACATCTACTTCCAGCTTAACCAGATGTCGGAGACGGAGGCCATCAAGGTGGCGACATTACATTTGGATGGTGAGGCCCAGGACTGGTGGTTCCATGGGATGGTTACACTCGGACATTCTACAGTGACAACATATGCTGATTTTACGAGGAGATTGATGAAGCGATTTGACTGGAGGGATCCGGAACAACACTTTGTTGAGCTGACGAGGCTCAAGCAGACTGGGAGCCCCGAGACATACATTGCAGATTTCTTGAGGGTTTTAGTCATGGTGCCAGATCTATTCACGGCTCGGATGATCTATATGTTTGTGGAGGGGTTAGCAGAGCCACTTTGGAATCTAGTCAGATTTACTAGACCAGCTACACTCCAGGATGCTATTAGCAAGACCCGAAATTTTCAGGATGCATTGCTCAGGACTCGGACACCTTACTCCCAGAGAGAGGGCTTCCAGCCTAAGGGGAAGGATGTGAGGATTCCGCCTCCAAAGGGAAATCTAGGATGGGCACAGACAGATGATGATGCCAGGAGGGAGCTGAAGAAGAAGCAACTGTGCTTTACTTGTCAAGAGCCGTGGGCACCAGGGCATAGGTGTGCTGCTGGCAAAGCACACTTCATTGAGGTCTTCTTCGAGGATAGTAGGGGAGAGGATGACGAGGAGGCAGGAGATAGTCAGTCGGCCCAGGATCAGTTGCCACCTCCACCTCCAGGAACAGGAGGTGCAGCTTTTGCACCCACGGGAGGGACCCTTGCAGCATTGCGAGGAGTTCCCAAGTATTTGACGCTGCGTGTACGAGGGACAGTACGTGGCCAGCGAGTATCAGTTTTGGTTGACAGTGGGGCAACCCACAACTTCATCGATGCACAGATGGTCGAGCGGAGAGGTATATCGACTGAGAGCTTCGATGGATTTTCAGTTCTAGTCCCAGGAGCTCAGACAATGCAGTGTGCCCGCTATGTTCCAGAGTTAGCAGTGACGATGGGTACCTACACAATGACCGACCACTTTTTCGTGGTCAACATACCGGATACCAATGTGGTATTGGGTGTTCAGTGGTTGATTACTTTGGGGAAGGTCACCACAGATTGGGAGGCCTTGGAGATGGAGTGGGATGATAAGAAGAGCGGGAAGCATGAGAAGATCCGCGGGATGCACACTTACCCACCTCAGACTGTTTCGGCACATCGGATGGAGGCATATTTCCGGAAGGGAGACATAGAGTGGGCGGTTGAGTAATGGGCATCAGAGGCAGAGACCACGGGTCAGGCAGTTCATCCTGATGTACAAGCCATCCTTGACAGGTATGATGCAATTTTTGGGGATATACCACCAGGTCGGCCACTGGACCGACAGTTCGAGCACACCATTGAGCTTGGGCAGGGCATTCAGGCAGTGATTACGACCCCCTATAGGCATCCCAAAGCCTATCAGGATGAGATTGAGCAGGCCATCCAGGAGTTGCTTGCTCTTGGGCACATCAGACCGAGCACGAGTCCGTTTGCTTCTTCCGTGGTGTTGGTGAAGAAGAAGGACGGCACCTTGAGGATGTGTATTGACTACACGACCCTGAACAAGAAGACCCTGAAGAACAGGTATCTTATACCCAGGATCGATGAGTTGATGGATGAGCTGAGAGGAGCCAAGTTCTTCTCAAAGATTGATTTGAGATCAGGGTACCATCAGATTCGCGTGAGGGAATGGGACATTCCCAATACCGCCTTCAGGTGTCATTATGGGCACTTTGAGTTTCTGGTTATGCCCTTCGGGCTAACCAATGCCCCAACTACTTTTTCAGTCTTGCATGAACCATATCATCAACAGTCATCTGAGGAAGCTTGTATTGGTCTTTTTCGATGACATACTCATATATAGCAGGACTTGGGAGGAGCATCTCCAGCATATAGAGGCAGTATTACATATCTTGGAAGAGCAATAGTTCTATGCTAAGCTCTCCAAGTGTGAGTTTGGGATGACCGAGATATTGTATTTGGGTCACATTATTGGAGTGGACGGAGCGAAAGTCCATGAGGAGAAGATTAGGCCATCAGAGATTGGCCAGAGCCGAGGAACGTGACAGAACTTCGAGGACTCATTGGCATATGTACTTATTACAGGAAGTTCGTCAAGAGTTTCTCACAGCTTGCTGCACCCCTTATAGATTTGACGAAGAAGGGGGCATTCAGTTGGTCGGATACAGCGCAGCGAGCCTTTGTCAGGCTCAAGGAGGTGATGAGTAGCTGCCTAGTGCTTGCATTGCCGGATTTTACGCAGCCATTTGTTTTAGAGTGTGATGCGTCGAGAGAGGGGATCGGCGCAGTATTGATGCAGGGAGGGCACCCTATAGCCTTTGAGAGCCAGAAGCAGCTACACGAGAGGTTGTATTTTATATACGACAAGGAGATGTTGGCCATTATGCATGCATTGGCCAAATTCCGACAGTATTTGGTGGGGAACAGGTTCAGGGTGAGGACTGATCACAACAGCCTCAGGTTCTTTTTGGAGCAGAAGCAGCTACAGGGGAGGCAGCAGAATTGGATCAGTAAGATCCAAGCTTATGACTTTGACATTGAGTATGTCAAGGGTAAGAATAACGTGGTAGCAGATGCTCTTTCACGTAGACCAACCACGTTATCTCTTATGAGCTTCGATATAGATTGGAGGGCTCGACTTTTAGTGGAGTACTCCAAGGACAGATTTGCATGTGAGGTTCTGGATGGACAGGTGGCGGATGACAGGTATAGGGTGGTCGATGAGATCATCTACTACAGGGACAGGATCTTCTTGACTGAGGGATCTCAGCTCAAGAAAAAGATACTACAGGCATCACATGATTCACCTTTGGCTGGCTATCACGGGTTTACCAAAACCTACAGGGCCATTAGAGAGAGATTCTCATGGAAGGTCCTCAAGGAGGACGTACTCCAGCACATCAGGGAGTGCGATGTTTGCCAGAGGAACAAGGGGGAGATGAGCCTTCCCGCAGGATTATTGCAGCTTGTTCCCATCCCGGAGGGGAA
This sequence comes from Pinus albicaulis, assembly GCA_034641835.2. NCBI lineage: Eukaryota > Viridiplantae > Streptophyta > Pinopsida > Pinales > Pinaceae > Pinus > Pinus albicaulis. The sequence goes on along the minus strand of CM076576.1, from coordinate 898,650,593 downwards.
ATGGGAGAGTATATCGATGGATTTCATCACAGGGTTGCCCATGGTGCAGGGCAATGATTGTATCTTTGTCGTCGTTGATCGACTGACAAAGTATGCGCATTTTTTCGCCATATCCGCACACTACACAGCAGCACAGGTGGCCGAGCTGTTCTTAAGAGAGGTTTTCAGGCTACATGGTCTTCCTAAGACCATCATCAGTGACAGGGACAGTTGCTTCATGGGCGGGTTTTGGTAGGAGTTTTTTTGGTTGGTGGGGACAGAGTTGACATCGAGTACTAGTTATCACCCACAGACGGATGGACAGACGGAGATAGTTAACAAGTGGCTGGAGGGCTACTTGCGTAACTATGTTAGTGGGTAGCAACGAGCATGGCTGAAGTGGCTATATTTGGGGGAGTACTGCTACAACACTACACATCACATGTCCATTGGTATGTCTCCATTCTACATTTTATATGGATATCACTCTTTGTCTTTTGCTGAGGTGATGTTTGGTGCTAGCAAGGCTCCGAGAGCCAAGATTTGGATCCAAGAGAGTCAAGATATTCTCCGAGCTCTCAAGGATAACATGGCCACAACGCAGAACCAGCAGAAGCTGTATGCTGACAGAGGTTGGGTGGAGAGACAGTTTGAGGTAGGGGACTTGGTCTACCTATGATTACAGCCATACCGACAGTCATCACTGAAGCAGAAGGGAGCTGAAAAGCTCAAGCCCCGCTTTTACGGGTCATAAAGGGTGATACGCAGGATTGGACAGGTTGCGTATCAGTTGGAGCTGCTCCAAGGCAACAAGATCCATAACGTTTTTCATGTATCATGCCTGAAGAAGGCACTGGGGCGGCAGGTGACAGTGACAGATGAGCTACCACCCACGGATGACGAGGGGCATTTGGTGTTGCAGCCAAAGGCTATTATTGATACCAGGGAGAGGCAGCTACGGAGCAGGACAGTCTAGGAATTCTTGGTGAGGTGGAAGAATTTGCCGGATGAGGATGCCACTTGGGAGAGTGAGAAGATTTTGCAGCATCCATCACTTCAGTGGCTTGAGGACAAGCAACAATTTGCCAGGGGAAACTGTAATATTCCTAATTAGCAGTGGCTAATTGGAATATTCGATTTTGCTCAATTTTGCGGTCTATAGTTTATTAATAAATAAAAAGGTGAGTAGAGAGGGTCTAACTCTCTTAGTGGAATAAAACCCACTCCCTAGTAGCACAATGTTCTGACTTAAAGGGAGCCAAGGGGGGGCCAAGCACCACGTTGAGAGGGGGCCCACGTATGCACTAGGAGAGACTGCGCAGAGGAGGATGAGCACGTGGCAAGAGGGAGGCTACATTGAGGAGATAAGCCTTAGGGTTTGGAGGAAGGCCAACGTTATAAAAGAGGGAGGAGCCTCCTCATTTCATTCATTTGTTGTTGATGATATTGAGCTGGTCGTTTTGACTTCTTGAGCACGCTGGCTGTTTAGCCTGTCTGCAGCACTGTTTAGTGCGTTGAGTGTCTCCGATCGGAGATCTCGCCCTTAGCCTCGGGGGACTTCGAGTGCCTGCTCGGGCAAGGTAGTTTCTTCAGCATTTTGCAGGAGGTTTGGTGTTTGATTTTGTTGCGGAGCCGAGCATTCAGAGAGACTGCGCAGTCATTAAGAGAGAGGACGCAATCCATCTAGGAGGAGCTCCGGATTGGGATTTTTGCAGGGGTTTTGAGCCGAGAGATTGAGCAGAGGATCAGCCTTTGCCTTTGCGAGGATTTTGGTGGATTTTGAGGCCGTATTTCATTCATTCCTATTTAGCATCTGCGCAGAGTCTTGGAGGCCAGCGTAATTCCCCAAGGGGGTGTTTTTCAGGGTCAGCCATTTCTGATATGGTTTCTGGGTTTTGCCGAGATTGGTGAGTAGATGAGGATTCCAGATTTTCAGCTCATTTCGGCAAGGGGAACAACCCCTAGTCATCAGTTCATTTCAGCAGTAGCAGTTACACGGCAGTTTTCCAGTAGCTGGGACGCAATTCAGAGAGCAGTCATTTCCTGTGTATTCTGAGAGTATTTCTTCACTTGCCTTGAGCAAGTTTAGGTGCCATCACTCTGATCACCTATTGTATTTCATTATATTTCTCAGTTTAATAAAATGGCTTGGCATTTTCTCTCTATATTTCTGGATGATTTCTCGTACATTCTTTCTATGCTATTGTATGTCTGCTGCACTGTTATCTTTATATATATTTTCGGGCATTCTAGTTCTATACCACTTGGTGTGTTTATCTCATACTCTTAGACAGAGTCTGGAAAGGGCCAGGTAGTCTCCAGATTTCGTCCTCTTTTCAGAGGCGGCATATCTGGTAAACGCCCTCCTAGTCCATGTCTGGTTGGAGTTGCCGTGTTTTAGAGATATCCCTGAAATAGGATATTACACAAATTTTGGGGTAATAAAAAATAATTATTTATGCATGAAATTCCAAGTGTCACCTATGAAACCTTCTATAAAAGAAATGGAAATGGAAGGGAAAAGGACTTTTTTGTTTACCCTATTGTTGGATGGAAGAGATTATGTCATTTTGAGTGGTTACGAGCTATAGTTGAGTTTGGTGGGATAGGGTGTTATAGAGAGGGGACTCTTGAACCAAGAGGGGCTCACCTCTATCAGCTAGCACATTTCTTCGTTGTACAACCTCATTGCAACTCGGGGGTCCGTGGGGAAGGAGAGTACCCAAGGAGTAGGCTGGGAGGTCAACTGGTGGGTCATTACATTCGGCTTAAGCACGACAGCCTTCAGGCTTGGAGGTAGACGACAACAAGGGAGCTCAAGTAGCGGCAAGTCAAGTTTGGTTCTCGTCCAAGGGTGAATGGTACATGTGTTAGTTAGATTTTTTTTTATTTTGATGATTTCATTGTGCCTATAATCAAGTTAAATATATGTATGTGGTAAGAAGTTAAATTGATGGACTTGATATACGTGATTTAATTTTACTGAGTTTCAACTTGTATGATTATGGTTTCATTTCCTAGTTACTGTGTAAAAATATATATATATATATATATATATATATATATATATATATATATATATATATATTTAAAGCCTAGCGCTCATCTAGTAAATTATAGGGTTGGTCCCTACAGACGGAGTGAGCGTCCACGAGGAGAAGATCAGGGCCATCAGGGATTGGCCAGAGCTGAAGAATGTGACGGAGCTTTGGGGGTTTGTGGGTATCTGCACCTGCTACCGAAAGTTCGTCAAGAGATTTTCCCAACTTGCTGCACCCCTTATAGACCTTACCAAAAAGGGGGCATTCAGTTGGACGGATACAGTGCAGAGGGCCTTTGACAGGTCGAAGGAGGTGATGAGCAGCTATCCGGTTTTGGCATTGCCAGATTTTACGCAACCCTTTGTCCTAGAGTCTGATGCATCAGGGGAGGGGATAGGCGCAGTTTTAATGCAGGGAGGCCACCCTATAGTGTTCGAGAGCCGGAAGCTATTGCCGCATGAGAGGTTGTATGCTATATACGACAAGGAGATGTTGGCCATCATGCATTCATTGGCCAAGTTTCGGCAATACCTGGTAGGGAACAGGTTCAGAGTGAGAACAGACCACAACAGCCTCTGATTCTTTCTCGAGTAGAAGCAGTTGCAGGAGAGGCAACAAAAGTGGGTCAGCAAGATCCAGGCATAGGATTTTGACATCGAGTATGTCAAGGGGAAGAAAAACGTGGTGGTCGATGCGCTTTCACGCAAACTGGCAACGTTGTCCTTGATGAGTTTGGACACAGACTGGAGAGCTCAACTTTTGGTAGAGTACTCCAAGGACCATTTGCCTGTGAGGTGTTGGACGGATAGGTTACAGATGACAGGTACAGGGTGATGGATGAGGTGATCTACTTCAGAGACAGGATCTTCTTGACCGAGAGCTCCAAGCTCAAGGCGAAGATATTGCACGTCTCACATGACTCGCCATTATCAGGCCACCAGGGGTTCACCATGACCTATAGGGCCATCAGAGAGAGGTTCTCATGGAAGGGCCTCAAGAAGGACGTACTCCGAGATGTCAAGGAGTGCGAAGTTTGCTAGTGCAACAAGGGCGAGATGAACCATCCGGCGGGGTTACTGCAACCTCTTCCCATACCTGAGGGGAAATGGGAGAGTATTTCGATGGATTTCATCACAGGGTTGCCCATTGTACAGGGCAAGGATTGCATATTTGTAGTCGTTGATCGACTGACAAAGTATGCACATTTCTTCGCCATATGAGCACATTACACTGCAGCACAGCTGGCGGAGTTATTTTTCAAGGATGTTTTCAGATTGCATGGTCTCCCAAAGACCATTCTCAGTTACAGAGATAGCCGCTTCATGGGCGGGTTTTGACAGGAGCTTTTCCATTTGGTGGGCACTTAGTTGACCCCGAGTACTAGTTACCACCCACAAACGGATGGACAGATAGAGATAGTGAACAAGTGGCTGGAAGGCTACTTGCGTAACTATGTCAGCGGGCAGCAGAAGGCATGGTTACGATGGTTGCACTTGGGAGAGTACTGTTACAACACCACTCATCATATGTCTATCGGTATGTCTCCGTTTTATGCTTTATACCGGTATCATGCTTTATCTTTTGTTGACGTGAAGTTTGGTGTTAGCAAGGCCCCTAGGGCCAAGGATTGGATCCAAAAGAGTCAGGATATACTCCGAGCTCTTAAGGATAACATAGCTACAACACAGAATCAACAGAAGTTGTATGTCGATAGGGGACGTGTTGAGAGACAGTTTGAGGTAGGGGACGTGGTCTAACTACGATTGCAGCCATATTGGCAATCCACGCTGAAGCAGAAGGGGGCTGAAAAGCTCAAGCCCCTCTTTTATGGACCATACAAGGTGACACGCAGGATTGGGGAGGTTGCATATGAGTTGGAGTTGCCCACAGGTAGCAGGATTCATAACATTTTTCATGTGTCATGCTTGAAGAAGGCACTGGGACAGTAGGTGATTGCAACTGAGGAGCTTCCACCCACCAATGATGAGGGGCATCTGGTGCTACAGCCAGAGGCCATTATTGACACCAGGGAGAGGCGGCTACGGAGGAGGACAGTCAGGGAATACCTGGTGAGATGGAGGAACCCACCCAATGAGGATGCCACTTGGGAGAGTGAGAAGATCTTGCAGCATCCATCATTGCAGTTGCTCGAGGACAAGCAACGTTTTGCCGGGGAGGACTGTAATATTCCCAATTAGCAATAGCGAATTGGAAATATTATTTTTTGACTACTTTACTTTAATAAAGTTAAGTTAGAAATAAAATGGGTGAAGAGGGACACTTAACTCACACTTAGGATAAAAGCATTTCCTAAAGTCACTAGAGAAACATAATTAATTGGCAGCGTGGGGCCTAGAGGTCGAAGTGGCAGCATAGGAAAAAGGGCAGCGTAGGCAATGTGGGCCCAAGCCAGTGCAGAGAGAGAGGGACAACGTGGCTCAAGGAGACAACGCAATTGATGGTGGGGCCTAGGTGAGAGCAAGGCTCTCCAAGCATAAAAAGGGAGAGGGTCTCCTCATTTTGATTCATTCTGATTATGCATCTCTGTTATTTGTCTTTTGACATTGAGCACGCTTGCTTTTGAGCAAGGTCTGCACGTACTGTTCAGTACACCGGGTGTTTCCAAGCGGAGATCCCAACCTTAGCCCCGGGGGACTTCGAGTGCCTGCTCGGGTGAGGAGTTCCATCTTTGTTTTGGCGGAGAGAGTTGCAACAACCACAGTTGGGAGCATTCACTGGAAGAGACAACGCAGTCAGTGAGAGGGAGGACGCAGTCTTGGAAGGAGGTGGTTCTGGATTGAGGGTTTATCAGGGGATTCAACCTGGGAGAGTTGGAAAGGGGTCAGCCCTTCCCTATTCCACATTTTGGTAGAGTCGGAGGCCATTATTTGCAGTAGATCATTCAGGGCCAGGGGCACCCTATCTTGAAGTCATGCCCATTCCATTGCCACCATATTCACACACACCTATGGATTGATGGGCTAACTTGGGACCTACCACTTCCCCTTGGGGGTTGGAAACACCTAATATGATTATCCATCTAACCATCCCTAACATAAAGAGGGAACACTTACACGGGACTCGATCTAGTTAGATATTTGAAGGTGATATTTTTATGAAGTATTATTGTGCCCCTAGCATTAAGTATGGTCCACTATGATATTCCCACTTAGCAATATTGCTAAGGGGAAATATCAATTTTGCCAATTTTGTCATATTTCGGACTATTACTTAGGAAAAATGGGTTGCGGGACCCAACTTGAAGTTTGGAGCTAAAGCAAGGGCCCAACATAGGAGAAAGGGAATGTGATATTCCCACTTAGCAGTATTGTTAAGGGAAATATCAATTTTGCCAATTTTGCCATATTTTGCACTTTCACTTAGGAAAAGTGGGTTGTAGGACCCCACTTGAATTTTGGAGCTAAAGCAAGGGCCCAACTTAAGAGAAGGAAAAATAAAATGGTTAGTGGATGGTGGGGACCACTCCCAAGGAGGAAATATGCTCTCCTGTAGGAAATACGCATTTCTTGGAGGAATAGGATGGAGGATTCAGTGGCTGGGCCCTGCTGACCACTGGAATGGAACTTGATGATTATATGAAGACTCCATGCCCAAGGATGAACCAAAGGACACTTGTACCATCAGATATCATCAGATTACCATAGTTTCTAAACTCTATTTCTTCATCATGTTCTGTTGTACCCAGATTCCACACCCTACGGGGACATTGTAGAAGTTATGCTAGTATGAGTTTTGAGTCATGTAATAATTGATTGAGTTTTTTCCTGCAAATATACCCCAAAGCCAGAGTACTATTTGATGGTGAGCTCTTGGTTGAGTTCTAATGTCTAGGGTCAATGTTTATTACCATACTAGATCACAAAAAAAAAATTGTGGAATTTGGTTAGGTCTAGGCAATGATTTTTTAATTTTTAGATTTCCCGCAGGGTGGAAATTGCAATAAAAATTATATTTGTAATGTAATAAGTGATGTCTAGAGAAGTTGTATGGGGTACGAGTAATAAAATTTGCGCCTCTCACGCTCAAATTTATTCTATGACACACTTTGGTGGGTTAAAAATGTGTTTTGAACCCTAAAAACCCATTTTTTCTAAGTTTAGTGGGAAATCTGGCAATTAATTAAGCTAGAAATTAAATAAATGGAGAAAAATAAATATCCATACATGATAAATGTTGTGGAAATGAGGTGGAAAATTATGGAGGAGTTAAAGTGAAGTTCCAAGGTGATGTGGATTTCTAAAATCAAGGAAAGGACATGTATTGTAATATCCCAAATTGAGAACAAATAGTAATATAAAGCATGCAAAGAATAAAACTACAAAAAAACAGAAATAACCATTAAAAACACCATAATAGAGCCAAAAACATCTGAGCCATTTTATAATGTTTCTGCTGGGCACAAGTACAATGAGGTGGTCAAAAAGGTAGCACCTGGGCCTGCACAAGACATGTTGAAATATCCCTCAATCCCGAATAGAAAGCTCGGCTGCTCTGCATGGCTCCTCCTCTATGCTGCCAGAGCTAGAACTGCTGCTGCTGGCTGGAAAGACTCAATGTGTTAGGCTGATCCTCTGCTCAGAAAATTCCGAGACTTGGACACCAGACTCCCCTCAACAAACCCACAAAATCCCAGAAAGGGTTTTCAAAAATCCAGACCCCAGAAATTAGTCCGCTTGCGCTTGCCACGCTGCTCTACTGGGTGATTTGGTTCTTTGACTGAATAGTTGGAAGGAACTACAGGAAATATGCCCAAAACACTGATAGGAATTGGTTGACCTCCTGCCCAAGGTCTTGGATTGAAATCTGCACTCTATCGCACACTCCCAACCCTGTCCTGTTCTGAACTGCATAACACTTATGATGCCTATGTGGCCTCTGCGCTTTCCTACAAGGACTGCGTATGCCTGGATTATTCCTGGTGAATCTCCCTTCGAACACTAGTGGAACTCCTCTCCTGAGCGGGCACTCAAAGTCCTCTGAGGATGAGGTTGAGATCTCCGCTCGGAAATCTCTGTGCTAAACAACACTTGTAGACTCGGCTAAACAGCTCAGGCGTGCTACAATCTATCAGGAAAAAAAATTAGTGATTGAATGAATGAGGAATGCGCTGCTCTCATCCTCTTTTACCTAGGCTGAGCCCCCAACGTTCCCTTGGGCCCACCTTGACTGTGCTGCTGCCTCTCCCACGCTGTCACTGCGCTGCCTCTCCTGCGCTGCCACTAAGATGCTGTCGTCTACGTGTGGTTGGCCTCATGGGCTCCACTTCAGCTTCTAATATTTGTCTTAGTGACTTTAGGAAATTGAACTAACCATATAGTTTATTTGTGGGTCCCCTCGCCCACTTTATTTCCTGTTAAACATTAGAAAAGGAAAAATTTAACAAAATTAATATTCCAATTAGCTGACTGCGAATTTGGAATATTACAGTCCTCCTTGCCAAAAGGTTACTTGTCCTCCAGCAATTGGAAAGATGGATGTTGCAGGATCTTCTCCGCTTCCCAAGTGGCATGCTCACCTGGAAGGTTTCTTCACCTGATCAGATACTCTTTCAATACCCTGTTCTGCAAATATCTCTCCTGAGTGTCTAAGATGGCTTCCGACTGTAGCACCAAATGCCCCTCATCATCAGTAGGCGGAAGCTCGAAGGTTCTGATCACTTGCTGTCATAAAGCCTTCTTCAGGCATGAGACATGGAAAATGTTGTGAATCCGGCTCCCTGATGGAAATTCCAACTCATATGCCACCTCTCCAACCCACCAGATCACCCTGTATGGCCCATAGAAGCGTGGCTTGAGATTTTCAGCTCTTTTCTGCTTCAACGTGGACTTCTTGTACGAATAAAGACGAAGGTACACCAAGTCATCCACCTCAAACTGCCTCTCCACACAACCTCTATATTTGCGTACAACTTTTTGCTGGTTTTGGGCTGTGGCTAAGTTATCCTAGAGAGCCCGGAGTATGTCTTGGCTCTCTTGGATCCAGTCTTTGGTTCTGGGGGCCTTGGTAGCTCCAAACATCACACCAACAAAATTCAAAGCATTATAACCTTACAAAGCATAAAATGGAGACATACCAATCGACATGTGGAATGTCATGTTGTAGCAGTATTCCCACAAGTGAAGCCAGCATAGCCAAGCCTTCTGTTGTCCCGTGACATAGTTCCTCAAGTAGCCCTCCAGCCACTTGTTCACTATCTCGGTCTGCCCATGTGTCTGTGGGTGGTAGTTGTTGCTGGGTGTTAACTCTGTGCCCACCAAACAGAACAGCTCCTGCGAAAATCCTCCCATGAACCGGCTGTCCCTGTCATTGACTATGGTCTTTGGAAGACCATGGAGTCTAAAGATGTCCCAAAAGAATAGCTCAGCCAATTGTGACGCAGTGTACTAAGCTGAAACGACGAAGAAATGAGAATACTTTGTTAACCGGTCAACCACCACGAAGATGCAATCCTTGCCCTGCACCATGGGAAATCCGGTGATGAAGTCCATAGAAATGCTTTCCCATTTCCCCTCCGGAATGGAAAGCAGCTGCAACAATCTTGCCGAATGGTTCATCTCCCCTTGTTCTACTGGCAAACTACGCACTCCCTGACATGTCGGAGTACGTCGTCCTTGAGGACCTTCCAAGAGAACCTCTCCCTGGTGGCCCTGTATGTCTCGCTGAACGAGTAGTCTATAGTGCGACTTTTTGAAGGCTTTTACGGTAGTTTTTTCCGGTTTAATTTCTCTAAATTCCGGCAGGAATTTATTGAAAATGGAAGTTTGATGGGTAACCTTGCACAATCAAAGTGCCCTAGAGGTTTTTTAGGGTGCTAAATCCATATATACAGTCAAAAAACCAGTTTAAATAACAGAAATCAAGATTTTACCTCAATTTTTTTCACCGGATTCTGACACCTGAAACTCCAAAAAGTTGCACTAAAGACAACTCCTCTTGCTGAATCCTTGGTGACCTGAAAGTGGTGAATCATGGGCCGCATGCAAAATCTTCTCCCTTAGCTGGGAGTTGCCTATCAAAAAGATCTGGTAATAATAATAGATGACCTCATCCATCACTTGGTGCCGGTCATCTGTCACTTGCCCATCCAGTACTTCGCATGCAAAATGGTCTTTGGAGTACTCCACCAACAGCTGAGCCCTCCAATCTGCGTCAATGCTCATCAAGGATAGAGTTGCAGGTCTTCGTGACTGCTACCGCGTTGTTCTTCCCTTTGACATACTCTATGTCAAAATCATACGCCTGGATATTCTTGACCCATTTCTGCTGCCTCGCTTGCAACTATTTCTGCTCAAGGAAAAATCTAAGGCTGTTGTGGTCGGTCCTCACCTGGAACCTTTTCCCCACAAGATATTGTTGAAACTTGCGAACGCATGCATGATGGCCAACATCTCCTAGTCGTAGATGGGGTACAATCTCTCATGCGGTAGTAGCTTCCGACTCTCGAAAGCTATGGGATTTCCCCCCTGCATCAGTACTGCGCCTACCCCCTCTCCTGAAGCATCACACTCCAACACAAATGGTTTCAGTTGGGCAAGGCTAACACCAGACATATTCTCATCACCTCCTTGAGCCTATCAAAGGCCCTCCGCGCAGTCTCTATCCAACTAAAAGTCCCCTTTTTGGTGAGGTCTGTGAGGGGTTCTGCACGCTGTGAAAACCCCTTGACGAACTTCCGGTAGTAGGTACAAATTGTTGATTTCTGTAGCATCGGAAAGTGTTCCAAGTCTCTAAATTTGTAAGGAGGCTTGGACATCAATATTCCAAAGAACCCAGAAACCGTTTGTGGAAATTCCACTCTGTTTATGTTTTATTAAAATAATTAATTATTTTAATGGAGACCCTAAGTCTAAACTTAGGGAAATTAAATAATTAATGGGTATTAATAAAACAAAGTGTGAATCTTCTAAGAACGAAGATCAAGTCAAGTTTTAATTTTGGCTATTGATTAGACTTCTAATCTGGACCGTTGATTCATCAATGAGAATATTATAAAAGAAGGCTGAAGGGTCATTTGGAAAGCAAGCCAGACATACACTCAATAACCCGAAGGAAGTCGATTCTGAAGGAATAGAATTCAATTTCGAAGGGAGATTTGCAGGGCAGAAGGAGCAGAGGGAGTCAGCAGTGATAAGGGTTGAGGAAAGAAGAACGCAGAAGGCCGGAGAAGGAAGCGTAGAGAGCCCTTGTAGAGTGACGCAATCTCACGTAGGCACTGTGCAGAGGGACACAGAAGGAAGTTGTGAGTCTTCTGAGTGTTAGAAATTCTGCACAGGGTTGGTGAGAATTTATCTCAGGTGTTTTCTACTGAAGTTTGCCAGTCTTTTCCTTGTAAAGAATTTCATTGCGGAAGAATAATATATAAACCCTCATCTGCTACACCGGTTTTCCCGCATTGGGTTTTTCTGTGGACAATTGTGCAAAAATAAGTGTGTATATGTGATTGATTCTCATGCTTGTACTTCTTACTATTATATTCTCTGCATATACTTGAGTGAATGTTACTGTAGTATTTATTTCAAAATTTACTGGAAGAATTCTGTAAATAACCTATTGGAAATAATAAGTAGGAAAAATAAAGTCTATCAATGCAAAAGTATTTTCAGGATTGAAATTTTCACATGGTATCAGAGCAAAGATGAGTAACAGGAGCAAAGAACTGATGATGGAACGTAGATTAGACGTTGCTATAGTAGCAACTCAGAAGGGTTCACGCAGTTCTCCAGAGAAGAAGGAAAGCATGAAAGAACAGATGGATCACGACGTATCTGTTCTGGCATCCAGATTGGAAGAAGAATTTGCTTGTGTGTCAAGCTCTGCTTCTCCTGAGATCTTGTATATTGACAGTGGGGCTTCTGCTCACATGACGGGAGTGCGAGAATGTTTCTCAAGCTTCTAAGAAGAGCATATGAACTTTAAAATCACCATGGTCAATAAGGCGAAATGTACCCCTAATGGAAGAGTTACCATAGTGTTTCAAACAGAAGCTGGTAATAAGCTTCGGGCCACCAATGTGCTGCATGTGCTTGGTTTGGGGATGAACTTACTCTGTATGTCGCAGCTTCAAAACAAAGGCTATAATGTTTACTTCATTGGTAATAGAGTATACGTCAAACACTCAAGTTGGAAGAAGGCACAAATTAGAGTCAGGAGCAATAAACTCTACAAGTTACAGCTCAAATCCCCAATGGCATTGATAGGAAACACTAATGAGAAGGATTTGAATGAGGTATGACACAGGAGAATGGGGCACTTGCACCATGGGTCATTAAGAATTCTTAAGAAGACTGTCACGGTAGTTCCAGAATTGAGCACCAAGCTAGACGATGTCTGCAGAGGGTGTGTATTGGGGAAGTATGCCAAGGCAGTGTATCATAGAAGCAACAATAGGGTTAAGAGTGTGTTGGGCTTAATACACTCGAGCATCTGCAGACTAATGTCCACTAGAGTTCTTAGTGGTGCCGAATATTTCGTCACCTTTATTGATGACCATTCTAGGAAGACCTGGATCTACTTTCTGAAAACGAAAGACAAAGTCTTTGATTGATTCAAGGAGTTTAAAGCTCTGGTGGAAAATCTAACTGGAAAGCGGATCAAGACATTGCGATCAGACAATGATGGAGAATACATTGATAAAACTTCACAGAATTCTGCGCGAGGGAAAGCATCAAAAGGGAGTGGATTGCTCTGTATAATTTGGAGCGGCATGGAATTGCAGAGAGAAAGAATAGAACTATTGTTGAGGTTGCAAGGGAAATGTTGTATGATCAAGACATGCCCAAATTCCTATGGGCTGAAGCTTGTAATACAACTTTCTATTTACAGAACACGATTCCTCACAACGCATTGGGTAAGATCACTCCAGAAAGTGTCTTCACTGGCAACAAGCCTAAAGTGAGCCACTATAGGATCTTTGGGAGTGCGGCATATTTTCATGTGTTCGAAGAGAAGAAGAAGAAACTGGATAATACTGCGGAAAAGAGATATCTAGTGGGATATAGCGAGAACACAGAGGCTTACCGTATTTACATTCTTGAGAGCAGGAATATTGTAGTACAACGAGATGTGAAGTTCATGGAGGAAAGGGCCTTCAGGAAATCCCGGGAGATGCCTTCTGCTACACAATAAGAGGAGGATTTGCTGGTCCAACCACAACGACCTGCAGAGGGTAATACGAGTGCCTCTCTAAGGCATGGGAATCCAAGGGATACATCTCCCGAGGACTTGCAGGAAGGAGAGCAGGTAGATCCACCCACTACTAGTGGTAGGACGAGCAGGGAATTACGACAAAATTTTGAGGGATGTGTTAGGGTCCCGTGATTTGGCCGATTGGCGAGCCAAATGACGATTTAACATCAAACCAAGCTTTGGAGCCCAAGGACCTAGCCTTCCTGGACTCAGAGAGGGCTCTCTCTATTATATGCAAAAGATGTCGGTGTGTTTGCTTATGGTGTTCTGATATTAGGCTAGTTATGAAGTGAGTTTTTGATTTTTGGTTTTTAAGTTTGTGAGGGATAAAACTGATCAAAGATGTAAAAATGGATAACAAGAAGTCAGATCAATTGGGCTATGGGGTCAAACAGGTCAAGGAAGCTATGAGATGATGATGCAAGGTTGCTGTAGGGCCGATTTGATTCACGGTAGAAGGGATCTTTGGGCAAAATGGATTAAATGGACAACAAGTTTGTGAAAGACAAGGGATTTCAAGTGTAACTAGTTGATAGCAGACATAAACATGTTATAGCAAGCCATTAATCATGCTAAATGTAACTATGAGCTAATTAAAATATTGAAATCAAACATTCCAGCCATGCATAGAGGTATAAGACCCTCTAACTTCGGGAAATGGCTATCAGACTTTGGGGAAAACACATAAGACAGACTAACAACTCATAAAACTATGCCGGAACGCCTAAACATAGTCTCTAAGTTATTGGGCACTTTGACAAACAAGCTTTCATAGTTTTAGGCAAAGGGCTAGATCGGGACTAGGCCTCCTTGGTTCAACAAGATGATCAACAAATCAGTCAAAGAGAAAGTTTTATGGACAGAACTATGGACAGCTTATAGGTAGGCAGGGCAAACCATGCGTCCTACTCAATATGCATAGAACTTGTAAATAAAACTAGCAAACATTATCCTTAGGTTACTAAAGAGCAGTTAAGAATTCTTTAGCATAACAAAGGAAGAAGAAAACATCAAGCTATGAAGATTCGGGAATTTTGAGGTGCCTCCATGGGCATATCTCAAAACTAATCTCTACTGATCTATAGCAGCAAGAAGCATGTATTATGGATGAAAACTAGAAGACAAAAACATAGCAAGAAACACTATACCATTCTACCATGTCATGGAATCCATCACCAATCCTTCATCACTCCTCAAAAGCATCCAAGAGGCAGTCCAAAAATCATAACACAAGTGTATTCATAAAAGCTCATATGACCAATGTATTAATTCTTCTCTCAAGTTCAGCCTCTGATTTACAATGAAACCCATGGAATAAATAGGCTTGAGGGAGGAAAACCTCATGGAGCAACTAGCTATCCCATTGGCCAAGTCAAAATATCTAAACTTGTCCTTGAGGCTTTGCAAAGCCCAAGGCACAAAATATCCCATAAAATATCTAAAAAACTGCTCAAAACGGAAATTATATTGACTTTACATCATTTCCCAAGGATAAAAATAGCTTAACGCACATTTGGGAAAAGCAGATTTTTGAGGTTCAAAAATTACAAAAATACTTCATATTTATGCCTGAAAAAGGTCCCCTGTCTTGCTGGAGGCAATTGGCAGCCTTCTCGATGTCGAAACGAAGCTCATGATAGCTCGTTGGAAAGATCTACGTAATACACTTTCGTGCAACTGAAACCATCTCAGTACGAGGCACAGAGTCATCGAAACTGTACGTATTGCAAACCAGAAATAAGAGGCTAGCGATATGGCGGGCAGAATGTGCAAAAAGAGGGCATTTTTCGCCAATTTGAGGGGGCGAATGATCTCCAAATGCTCTGAAAATCGCTGGGGACCTGCTCATAGAATTATGGCATCCATCGGTATCATCCTTCTCCCTTGGAAAAACCTCAAACTGAAATGGCGAAATTATGAGTTTTCGACCAAAAACCCAAAAAATGCCAAAAAACAAAAAGTTGCCGAAATAGGCCCAAAATTGGCATGCATGACCCTCTGGGGTCCACAGCAACATGCTCTGAAGCTGAGGCCAAAATATCAAGGGCTGATATTCTTTTTTCCTCTTTTCGTGCCCGGCGCTTCCCCTTTACCTTCTTCAATTTCTCTTGGGCTGCCTTTAGTTTGCGCCTGGCAAACTGATTTAACTTCTGAAAGTGATGATCCTCTTCCTTTGCAGCTCTAAATCTCTATTCTCCCTCTCAAGCTTCATTTCCAAATGTTTTTTAGCTCTTTCAAGCCATGCCTCTTTGTTTTCTTCAATTTCCTACTCAAGGAGTGCAGTGAGAGGAAAGGCTTGGAGACGAGCTTGCTCTTCTGCTCTCTGCTTTTCCAAGGCTCTTTTAAGCCCGATGGTCCTAGGCCTCTTCCGCCTAGGCTGGTCTTCCTCCTCCTCCTCATCAAACTCTCCAATGATCTCTTCTATTCTCGCTTGCGCCTTAGCTGCCTCATTTTTATATTTGATCGCCCGTGCCTCATGAACAACAGTGTGCACATTCATCTGTTTGTTTTCAATCTCCAAGAAGTGGTTGAAATTCCTTGCCCTTTAAAGATCCTCCTCTAATGCCTCAATTTGCCCTTCCTTATGGATTAGGAGATTTTCAAGAAGGCGGGCCTCATTATCACTGTCATCGCTTTGGATAGGGATGATAGCTAATTCACCTCCATGCTTTGTACTTTCTCCAACTTTGCTATTACCTTTGAAAACCAATATGGCGCTTTTCCTCCTTGGCATGCTAGAAGGTGTCCTTTTGGGCGATTTCCTCTTGCTAGGAACAATCTTTGTCACTGTTAGGGTGGCAGCTTTTAGCTTCGTCGTTCTTCTAATGTCTTGTCCAATTTGTGCTCCAAGAGGTGTTTCAATTTCTCGCCCAAATTTGCTGCTTCTTCATCTTGCACTCAGTCAGTTGTTCCTCATCATCTAACTGTTCATCAATGTGTACCTGCTATGCTCTTTATCTTGACTCCGTCCTTCACTTTCTATTTGTCAGCCGTCTCTCAATTTGTATCCGCGTCTTCACTGGTTACTGGCCGTTCTCAATACGTGGACCCGCCGCCCTCACTGCTTTGTCAGCTGTTTCCTCATCATGGACCTCTCTCGGCCCTTCATCATCTACCTGTTGCTGGCCCTCATCTCTAATCTGTTGCGGTCTACTACCGTCTCCTTCCTCCTGTTGACTTGGCTGTCCAGCAGTCATTCTGAGCCTCCTAGGAGTAGGCCTACTGGAAAAAGGTACCGGGCGATTGATAGGCTGAGTGGGAGACACATGAACAGGAGGAACAGTAGAGAAGTCTGGATGGCTGATGAATAAATCCCATTGAACCTCTTTCTTCTCTAGCTGGTATAAGAAGATAATCTTGATCAAAGAATGATGAAAAAGAGAAGGGATTTGCTGAGGTGGGACCTTCTTTTGGACAGTAGATGCCATTTTCTCTATGCTCTTGGACAAAAAGTAAGGGAGGTTCAGTTGCCTACTTCTAGTAAAATGCATCAATAAAATTTTATGGCAGTAAAATTCGACAAACCTTCACAAGTGAAATATTTCATTATGGCTTTCATATGAGCATAGTCACAAGAAGATATGAAAAGGGAAGATATATGATGTCTTCATTGTCAAAGCGATGAAAGGTTTGTAATCCTCTAAGTCAAGATGAGCTTGTTTAAACCATTTTTCGCCATGATACGGGATCTTGGTGGCCTTGGACACATACCTTGGAGAAATTTTGAAATCACATCTGCTCTACTGCAAGTGTTTTTTTTGAATTTGTGGCGCATATAAGTGTGTTAGTGGCGAAAACTCTTGACTTCTTCTATCTTATGGCGTAAATCAAGGGCACCTACTTCATGGAAGTTAGAAAAGTGTTGTATGGATGAGGCTAATCTCTTCTCCAGAGAGGGCTGGCATCTTCTGCGGGACCGGCCTCTGTTTTGCTCGTGAGGTGCATTTGACCACAGCTGCAAAAGACAACCGCTCATCGTGTAAAATGCCCTGTTGGATTCAAAATGTGTCACTTTACTGCTTTGACAGATAAACACTGTGGGTTGGAAGGCTTGCAATCAAGTGTCTTTGTAACACACAACCTCCTGTTCTCTTAAGAAAAAGTCTTGTTCACCTTTAGAATACCTCTGTCAGCAGATTTCTCTGTAGGAAATAACACAGTGAAGAGAAGAGCAGACTGCTGTGTAAATTTCCTGTATACAGTGTTAAAAGATCACTCTTCTTGTGAATTTGTTAGAGGCCAATCAACACACCTGTATTTGTGTCTTCAAGACAAAACTCAATCATTAAAACCCTGCTCTTCAGAAATGGTCTTCCATTTTGAAAATATCACAGTCAACAACTCTTCAAAATGATATAATATAGTGAAAAGAAAGGCAGGCTGCTAGAAGGAGTTTGCTGTGAGAAAGTGCTAAAATCACCCTGTTCCTGAAACTTTAGATGTCAACCAATACACCTTACTCCTTGCTTAAGGGGAATTTCAGTCATTAACAACTCTGCCCTGTATAAGTGTGCCAACTTTCAACAAATTTTGCATATGTGAAATCAACCCTTAGTGTTATTAAACAGTCACTGACCTAATCCTGAGCTAAGATGACAGATCTTTTAAGAGACTACAGAGTTTTTTGGTAGAAGCTATATGAGTTTTCTTTTTCAAAACAAATTTGTCAAAACCCCTTATGAATGTAACCCTCCGGTTATGTTATAAAAACCTCTACTTGGATGGATAGCAACTTGTCAAATAGGCTTTAAACAACACAAGGCAGTCAACCAACAACATAGTGAATACTGTCCCTTTGTGAGGGGCGCGAGCAGCCTTCCCCTGTAGCCTCAACCTGTGAACTTCTGCTTGACCAAGAATCCTTTTCCCTATTAAACCTCACTGTTCTCTATATGTGTGTTACCCCATCAAAAAGGATCATACACAGGCAAATTTAACCTTCAGTGTGTGCATACATCCGAACTCACTGTTTATGGAACAATGGTGACAGTCTTTGAAACAAGCTTTATAGTTTTAATAAGGGCTGTAGCAGCTTATTTCTTCCCATAATCTAAGCTTTTGTTAAATATGTAAACTCTGTTTCTTTGTAAAAACAGCTCTGTCCTATCTAAATACCAAAGTTCT
Source organism: Pinus albicaulis (assembly GCA_034641835.2). Classification (NCBI taxonomy): domain Eukaryota; kingdom Viridiplantae; phylum Streptophyta; class Pinopsida; order Pinales; family Pinaceae; genus Pinus; species Pinus albicaulis. Next base: position 898,632,243 of record CM076576.1, on the reverse strand, counting down.
GTTCTATCCCTTTCACTTCACACCACAGTTTTGATTTCAAACTTTTATGTTACTTAGCAAATTTTTCGAAATCGAGGGAGAAAAATGTGTGAAAATACCTCCAAATTTGATGAACAACCCTTAGGGAGAGCTGGAGCAGCACTGGAAAGCCTTCAGGCATGCGCGGCACTTTTCAAGGAAAGAGTAGCACGCAAACATATCACCCGGGTGGCCTGTCGGGTCGGGCAGTCGGGTTGTCGGGCGCCCTGTACAGGCGCGTCGCGCAACTGTACAGGCGCGTCGCGCAACTGTACAGGTGCGTCGCGCTAACACGGGCTGCCTTTGTAAAGTTTCCCCCAGGCGCGTCGCGCGGAATGGCAGGCGCGTCGCTCGGCCAAAATTGTTGCAAACTAACCCGAATCTCCTTGTTTTGATGTTAAGGGAGGTATAGAGCTCTGTCTGCGGTTTTGACAATGAAAAGATTACCTTCGACCATCACTCCCTTAACATCTTATTTCGAATTCTCCAACGGTCACTTGGTCTTTAAATGTAAAGTGAAAATTTGTTTGGCTTTTTTGCAGGGTTTTCACCGTCCTTTTGATCCTTTTAATAACCCCGGTGTATTCCATATCTGCGTTGGAGATTTGCCACACTTTTGGACCGTGTTAATCACGGACCTGCCTTTTTATAAAAACAACAATGGCTTAAAAAGCCAGAATTTTGTCTCATTTTTAGAAAGGTGACTTCCAGCTTTGTCCCTTAGGTGACACTTTGACACCGAACTTCAAACTTTGAACAATAACTCCATATCCTCCACATTATCTCTGCCACTGTGTTTTAATAATACTGGTGATATATATGATGTAAAACAACCCCTCTTTAACATTGTCAAGAGAATGCTTAAATACTGGTTTGTTTCTGAAGGACAGGGCTTGTTCTGTCAACTTGTTTTGACAGACCTTGGTCCTTGATAGCTTCTTCAACCTTCATAGGCGCCAAGTTTACTGACATAATTTGGATTTGGTTATGTTTTCTTGATTTCAAGAAGGCGCCCCCTTTTCCCAAAATAATTCCCTGCCTGTAGGTACATTTTCTATGATATATCTGCCCTTTTTGAATAATGAGAAAGCTGCGTTTGTTTCAAACTCCCAAAACACTGATAATCTATCAAAACCACTTCTTTGTCTATTCATGACTGGTATGCCTATTCACCATGTCCATCCTGGGTATATATCTGAAAAGATAAGCTTGTGAAACAGGAAAAACAGGGTTCTTTGATACTCAGCTATCATTTTGCTTTGACCAGTGGATTGACCTTTTTATAATACAATAATTCCATAGTTCACCTCTTTTCACTGTTTTACTTTCTTGGTGATATCTTAAAAGAGAACAACCACACAAGGTCTGTTGAAAGGCTTTGAAAGCCATTTTGTCATTTTCAAAAGGAGATGGTCTGTCTTCTACCACTTTGTTTGATAATTGCTGCTTCCAGGCGATTTATGAGCTTCTCCTTGGACTGTAAGTGCCATCTTTTGGGTTGCATGCTTTCTCACTATATTTCTCTGTTTACTCAAAAGGAGTTCCCTTTAAACTTCTTGGTATGTGACAGTGAGGTGACTGTGTGGCCTCTTCCCCTAAGAAAACTGCCCTTTTTGGTATCAATGCATACATATTCATATTGTTTCCTGTTCATCATGATGTATTTCTTGAAAGACATTTTCATATGAATAGGAAGAGCAATATTTTTGAATTAGAAACACTATCTTTGACCTGTGTAATGACTTCTATTTTCCTTCTTTGTATCCTTCCACTGCACCTTTTGACCAATCAGTCTTCAATCAACATCCAATGCTTTGGTCATCTGCTCATAAATGGAGGAGGCTCTTCATCAGGTAAAGTATCTGAAGGTTGTTTGACAAATCTGTTTGACACAGATTTTCCCTGGATGTGATGGTAGGCAAACCACTTAAAAAACATCAAGACTGGCACCTCTGCTTGCAATCATCACCGTGCTTTAGAAAAACCCTAGCCAAAGTGTCACTGTCTTCCTGCACTGCTCTGAGGGTAACTGAAATGTCATCATTTGCTTTAGTCAACTTGTGACAGATTTTTTGAAAGATAATCTCTGTGACTATGGAGGTCAGTACCCTTTGAAAGACAAACAACTTTTCTTCTGCTGTGTGATGACATGATCTGTCAGCATCTTTTCAATTTGGTTTTGTGCGGAAAGCAAACTGCCTATGATTAGAATTGTTTTAACTCATGATATGCCTCTCTAAAGTTTCATCATTTCACATGATTTGAAAACTTCTCATGACTTCCTTCACAAGACCAAACTCTGTTTTCCTTTGAATTTGCATACTTTAGACTTTATCCCTGTCATGACTATCACTCACATTCAGAAAACCTGGAGTTATTGTTTCACTGTTCAGTAAAAGGCAAACCTGGGTTTCTGCATTCCTTTAAGTCAATATTGGCCAGTGCCCTCTGCTTGTAGATGAAGGAGGCGCCCTAACCCTCTGCTTGTAAATGAAGGAGGTTCTGGGCCATGACCATTTACCAGTTTGCTGTGACAGTGGTGTCCTTTTCTTACTGTGATTTTCATACTGGAAGGAAAACTGCAAGGTCTTGATGAGTGACTTTCTGTTTTGCAGACATATCTCAGGCTCATGATACATTTAGAAGCAGTTGTTCCTCTAACTGTAGATTTAAGCATTTCCTCCTGAGATGAAGTTATATTTCCTGTCTTTGTAGAAACCATAAAAACATTGTGAAACACCTAATAGTCAGCTTGAGATTGGGGTTTATGCAATGCTGAGACCTAGGGATATAAGTGGCGTGACTTAGAGCTATTTGTCAATTTCATTTGCAGGGTGGGAGGTCAGTCATGGTTGGTCTGTAACAGATGGAGGCTTTTTGGCTTTTTGATGATTGTCAAGGGTAAAATGTCTTAAAGCGCCACTTCCTAACATAGGGGAGACTTTTGCAACAGACTTGGACCTTTCCTTTTGGAGCTGATGGATACCTTGTACGGTTGCATATAGTGATAATGGGTTTGATTTACAAGGGTGGACCGAAAAGCAGAAAGGGCAAAAGTTTTTAGGAGGGTTTTCAGTATGACATATTGACATAAGGAAATCGCAATAAAAAACTCACCAGATATAGTCATCACTAACATGTACCACTGATGGCTAACATAATATTCCATTTGGGGAGTGGCAAATTACGCCAGGTGTCCAGAATTCAGATTTTTGGCTTATGAAGACCAGTGCCTTATCCCTTGGCGCAAAATTTACCCTTCTTTTGATGTTATTTCTAAAAAGTGACAGCATGGTTAACATCAATGATACTTCTACCTACCCCATTATCTTTCCTAACATTTTTTCTTCTCTTTGGCGCATTTGAACTAGCAGCCTTTTGACAATGCATATTTTTTCTTTTTGCAAAATGAACCTATCTATTTTTACTCTTATATCTGCCGGGAGTTCAGATTAAGCTGATGAACTCCTTCATTGCTCTACTTAAAACTAGATCGACTGTCAAGATTAAGCAGTTTGACAGGATTTCATTCTCTAATCTACAACATGAAATTTAAAAATGATCAAATCATGATTAGGCAGTCTGATTTGTCATGCATTTGCGGCATAAAAGACAAGCTGCACACAAATGTTATTCTGCAATAAAAGGAAACTAGACAAGTGGGGCTAAGATGTACAATGTGTTTTTCATCCCTAGCTTCTCTCTTTGGTTCTGTTTTAGGCATGTGGAACCAGAATCTCTCCCTAATCTAAGCTCTGTGATAAGTCCATCTTACACAATGTTGACTATCTTGGCACTCACTAACTTATCAACAAATAAATTTAAACATGCTCAGCTATGATTAGGCTAGATAGCTGAACAAGACATTTGAAGTACTAGTAGCGGCATTTAGACTTGCTCGCTTTCTGAAACACTGTTTTTTTTGGGAACATGGGCCCTTTGTTCTATCTTCACTTGCCCTCTTTTCTGTTTTTTACTGTTTTTGACTTTCCTGTCTTTTACTGTTTTTGACTTTTCTATCTTTTCAAAATTTCAAACAATGGTATGTACAATGAATGAAAGTGTCCCAAACTCAAAAATCTTGGAAATGACGGAATTTAAGCATCTTATCCTCGTAAGGATCTCCTCTCACCCTTGGCCCACTTAACTCCTGAAAAGAAAAATTTGGGAAATTTTCTCTCTCTAACATGACATAGGGATTCATGCAAGAATCTCCAAACAACCAGTATCTTCCCTTTGTACCTCTCTGAATATCTGATTTCCACTCCTTTCCTTACTGTATGCTTTCCTCAAGTAATGCATGTATTCTTGGTCATTCTTAAAATAGATAATGACATCATCAAGGTATGCACAGATGCAGAAATTTAAAACTGGGAACATGGCCTTCATAAACAGATTTCTGATATTAGGTGGTTTTGCAATTTTGAACTTGAAATCTGATCTACCTCCTGCAAACTTGAAAAAATCTTTAAGCTGTCTACTCCGTAAGGGAATCTTATGATCATGCCCTGAAACATCATCTTGCAAAACTACATGATTAGAAGCACTTTTATTTGGTAAACCATGGTCTTGGGTAGAAAAAACATATTTTCTGTTATAGGGATATGCAGTATTACTTCTAAAATCAAAACAAACTCTATGGCCATCTGTTTTATCCCTGATTAGTTTAGTTTGTTTCAGATTGTTGTGTTTTCTCTTGTCAAAGCTGTTCTTTGAGGGGAAGGTATTGACACAGTAGTTTCCCTTGCTTTTTCTGTAGAAATTGGTTTCTGCATGAGATTTCTGATTTTAGCATTTCTAAGTTCTTCATGAAAAGACAGAATATGAGCTAATTTCAGTAGTTCAGGTATGATGGGATTGCAACTGTCATCCTTGCTCATAAGAAGTTTATCTGGCATTTTCTCAAGATGTTGAGCTGCTGAGGTTATGGTCAAAGTTTCATTTGTAGTAGGAGGGTCACATGATGGTAAATCTTTGAGGTATGGTAGAAACATCAAACTCCCTTGCTCCCGGGTTCCAAATAGGTTTATGATGTGTAGGTCTTCTAAAGCCTTTACCCGGAAGAAGTTTCCACAAGTCACTGCTGGTGTTTGACTAAAACTAGAGCAATTTGCTTGATAGTACATAAGAGTTTGTGCTTCTTGTTCTAATCCTACTTCAGAAAGGGAAAACTTACTTTCCTCAAGACACAACTGTTCATGATCATGGTAGTTTTGAGTGTCTAGTTCATCATAGGGCACCAGGGACAGCTGATGTGGTGGATCTAAGTCTACATCAATTACCTCTGACTCTTCCTCCATGTTTTCATCAATATGCATAATGAAAGAGTTCAGGTCGGAACGCAAGGAACACATTGGAATGTTGTCTGGCCTATCTTGACTGCTGATCATATATTTCATGTGTGATTCGCGGTAGAGTATTCTGGTCTGGCCAAACACAGGAATGGTGGCATATGACATGTCTAGTTGGATATTCCCTTGGAGTTTGGCTCCCCAAGATCTGGATAGAAGCATCCCGTACTTGGGAGGAATGTCTGCCACTACTATATCCATGATCAGATGTTTCGCCGGTATTTGTGCCAGACTGAAACAAAGGTCTTTGATCAAACCCAGGCATTGGACTCTACTTGAATCAAATGAATACAAGTCTTTGTATGGTCTTGTGATTTCCAAGCCTAACCTTTCCATTACTACCTTCGGCATAAGATTATGCGAGGCGCTGGAGTCTAGCATGGCATTGTGGAGGATTTGGTCGTGGATGTTCAAGCTAATGTAAAAAGGAAGAGTATTTCCTTCTTGGAATTTTCCCTCTATCTTTGGACCAAACAATACTTCAAGAGTGTCATTAGTGAGATTAACAGTGTTTGCATCATTCCCTAGATTTAAGACTTTTAGTACTTGGGATTTATAAGAGTTTTGGGCAATAAGTTCAGTAAGAGGCATGGTGATCTTGATTTTGGCGATTTCGCCTTCAAAGCTAAAAGGCAACTGAAGTTTAGATATGTTTGTTTCAGCTTTTTTAGCCACGACCTTGTCTATGTTCTGAGTTTGTTGACCTTGTTTAGGGATTTTGTTTGCCATAGTTGTTTCAGTGACTTTTGTAGAAGTACCAGGAGTATTTGAAAGAGGACTAGTTTGGGTTACTTTGGCTTGGTTTTGGTCAGTCTTCTCAACCTTGATTTTGTCATTTCCTACTGCTTTCTTGAGGATGGTATTAGGGACTTTAGCAGTATCTGAGTTACCTTTCTTGGCATTATCTTGGTTTCTTTTGCTTCTAAGGTCATATTGCCTGTGAGCTTCTATAATGGCATTCTGAAAATCTATGGCAGGGTCGTCAAGATCTTCATAGTTGGTCTCATCTGGATTAGGAGAAAAGAACGCTTGTTCTTCTTCTGTGAGGTACACCTCACTCTCATTATCAGATCCTATGAGGTTTAAATGATGTTCATCAAGAGGTTCTATATCCCTATCATCCTCTTCCACATAGTTTTCATTGAATGGTGGCCTAATCTGTTGGTCATTTTCTCTTGGTCTGTTTTGGGGCTATTCCCTCCTAAAGTTTTGGTTTCGGTTTCTGTTTGGAGGGTTTAGCTGGTTGTCCCTAATAGGCGCCTTTTCATTTATCTTTTCCCACATTTTGGCCATGGATTTGACTAAGTCATCTATTCTGGGATCTAGGGAAGGTGATGAAGTGGGGCCCTCATCTTTATAGGTGACCTTTCTTTCTGATCTAGTCCTAGCTCTTTTTTCAGCTAAGTTGGCATCTGCTTTTATGGCTATTTGTTGCATTTCCTCTAAGGTAGGGGGATCCTTATCTCTCAGATGATATGTCATGTCCGGATCGAAACCCTCGGGGAATTTCGCCAAGGCTAGACCAAGTGGGGGTTTGAAATGAGGTGGGAGGGAGTTATATACACTGTTGAACCTAGTACAGTAAGCTTGGACACTTTCCCCATTTTCCCGTTTTAGGTTGTTATATTCCGACAGGATTTGAATGGGGTTTCTTCGGATTTCCCACCTATTTCTAAAGACTTGATGTAGTTCTGGGATATCATGGATACTATTTGGAGCTAAGCTTTTGAACCATGCTTTAGGTTCACCACCAAGACTTTGTGCGAATATTCTCATTCTGACAGTCTCGTCTTGTACCTCTAGGTATTCATAAGCATCAGTCATCCTACTTATATGCTGTTGAGGTGTGGTGGTGTCTTCTCCAGTAAAGTGTGGGATTTTGTCTTGATATTTGTTTGGGAGAGGAGCTAAGGGCAGTGGCAACACCAAAGGTGCGTACCAGGCTGCCATGACTGGAGCTAATGGGTGATGTACAAGATGAGGACTAGTAGGCTGAAATGAAGTGGTTTGAACAGTGGTGGTTTGACCAGGTGTGGCGGATGAACTTGGACTAGTGATCTGGTTTTGAGCAGATCTAGGATGATAGGAGCCAAACTGATAGAGAAGCTGGAAATCAGGAGGAGTGGTGGGTGAAGCTTCTCTAATAGGACTCTGTGGTGGGTCTAGGGGTTCAAGATCGTCAAAGTTTATCTTACTATATGATTTGCTTCTGGGAAAAGTTTGTGATGACTCTAATTCAAAAGGTGAATCTAGTAGGATAGTGCGATGTTTAGGTACAGATCTTGCTCTACGGATGGATCTACCAGTAGCTAGATGATCAGTTTCGGAAGCTTGCCACAGAATCTTTTCTGGGTCATCTACTATGATAGGGGGATTTGGGTCTGGATGAGATCTGGTGTTGATTCTTCGTGAAGCCAGATTTTAGATCCAGAGTTTAGAGAGAATGGTAATGGTGAATGTTCTGGATGAGTGGTTTTTCTAAAGCTTTACTAAGGCGAAGGATGGTCAAAAATAAAAGGAATGGATTAGTGGAGTCGCCAGGTGGAAATGGGTTGTTTTTGTGAAGATGGCTATGGTCCACCACCAGTAACTAATCTGAGAATGTTTTTGGATTTTCTGAGTTTTATGTGCAGCCTATGGTTTGTTAAAGTATCCTAGATTTGTTTTCAACACTTTGCTAGGGTGATGAGAACAAAAAGAGTTTACTCTAAAAAATGGGTTTATGGACTGCTTGCTTGTTTATGGTACCTAAAGGACCAAAGAGTCTATAAGAGTTTGCTGGACTATTATGTACTCAGTGTCCCATCATCTCCCGCTATGTTAGTGAGCGATGGGATAGGTCTATCGGATAGTAGCCTAGAGTTTGGTAAAATAGTAAGGCTTTACTAGAAGTTAGTGGAGTCGCCAGGTGGATTGTCAGTTTGTTTTGAGATATACTTGTATGGTCCACCACCAGTACTGTCAAAAACCAATCTAAAGGAGTATTTTGGGGTTTTTTGAGTTTTATGTGCCTACAAGGTTTGGAAGAGTTTTCTTATAACTAACTCATCATTTTGCTAAGATGGTGAAAAAGCTATTTTCTACCCTTCAGACAATATCTAGATATACTAAGCTTGATTGAGACTTCAAAAGTTACTAAGGTGTACTTAGATTGTCACTAACTTAGAAGGTCCTACTGTGAGTGTCACTATGTTAGTGAGCAATGGGATAAGTCAATCAGATAGTATTCTTTAAGGTCTCTTAAGGTCTAGGAAATCTAAGCTTTTGTTACTCAGGGTCCCACCGTGATCGCCATTATGTTAGAGTGGCGATGAGGTGGCTAAATCGGATGGAATTCTAAAATTTAGCAAGGTAGTAAGGCCTACTGGAGGCTAGTGGAGTCGCCAGGTGGATTTTTAGTTGTTTTGAGGTATATTTGTATGGTCCACCACCAATACTATCAAAAACCAATCTAAGGGAGTTTTTGTGGTTTTTTCTGAGTTTTATGTGCAGCCTAGGATGTAAGAGTGTTATAAACTTGATTCATCACTTTGCTAAGATGGTGAAACAGAGAGTTTACACTAAATGATTCTAAAGGCTGATGGTCTGAGTTTAGGATTGAAGGACTAAAGAGTCTATAAGAGTTCGCTAGACTGTCATGTACTTAGTAAGTCCCACCGTGATCGCCATTATGTTAGGGTCCCGTGATTTGGCCGATTGGTGAGCCAAATGACGATGTAACATCAAACCAAGCTTTGGAGCCCAAGGACCTAGCCTTCCTGGACTCAGAGAGGGCTCTCTCTATAAATGTAAAAGATGTCGGTGTGTTTGCTTATGGTGTTCTGATATTAGGCTAGTTATGAAGTGAGTTTTTTTATTTTTGGTTTTTTAAGTTTGTGAGGGATAAAACTGATCAAAGATGTAAAAATGGATAACAAGAAGTCAGATCAATTGGGCTATGGGGTCAAACAGGTCAAGGAAGCTATGAGATGATGATGCAAGGTTGCTGTAGGGCCGATTTGATTCACGGTAGAAGGGATCTTTGGGCAAAATGGATTAAATGGACAACAAGTTTGTGAAAGACAAGGGATTTCAAGTGTAACTAGTTGATAACAGACATAAACATGTTATAGCAAGCCATTAATCATGCTAAATGTAACTATGAGCTAATTAAAACATTGAAATCAAACATTCCAGCCATACATAGAGGTATAAGACCCTCTAACTTCGGGAAATGGCTATCAGACTTTGGGGAAAACAAATAAGACAAACTAACAACTCATAAACTACGCCGGAATGCCTAAACATAGTCTCTAAGTCATTGGGCACTTGGACAAACAAGTTTTCATAGTTTTAGGCAAAGGGCTAGATCGAGACTAGGCCTCCTTGGTTCAACAAGATGATCAACAAATCAGTCAAAGAGAAATTTTTATGGACAGAACTATGGGCAGCTTGTAGGTAGGTAGGGCAAACCATACATCCTACTCAACATACATAGAACTTATGAATAAAACTTAGCAACAATACCTTAAGTTACTAAAGAGCAACTAAGAATTCTTTAGCATAACTAAGGAAGAAGAAAACATCAAGCTATGAAGATTCAGGAATTTTGAGGTGCCTCCATGGGCATATCTCAAAATCAATCTCTACTGATCTATAGCAGCAAGAAGCATGTATTATGGATGAAAACTAGAAGACAAAAACATAGTAAGAAACACTATACCATTCTACCATGTCATGGAATCCATCACCAATCCTTCATCATTCATCAAAAGCATCCAAGAGGCAGTCCAAAAATCATAACACAAAGATGTTCTTCAAAGCTCATATGACCAATATATTGATTCTTCTCTCAAGTTCAGCCTCTAATTTACAATGAAACCCATGGAATAAATAGGTTTGAGGGAGGAAAACCTCATGGAGCAACTAGCTATCCCATTGGCCAAGTCAAAATATCTAAACTTGTCCTTGAGGCTTTGCAAAGCCCAAGGCACAAAATATCCCATAAAATATCTAAAAACTGCTAAAAACGGAAATTATATTGACTTTACATCATTTCCCAAGTATAAAAATAGCTAAACGCACATTTGGGAAAAGCAGATTTTTTAGGTTCAAAAATTACAAAAATACTTCATATTTATGTCTGAAAAAGGTCCCCTGACTTTCTGGAGGCAATTGGAAGCCTTCCCGGTGTCGAAACGAGGCTCATGATAGCTCGTTGGAAAGCTCTCTGTGTCTGCTTTCCGGCGCAACTGAAATCATCTCAATCTGATGCATGAAAGTTCCCTAAAACTGTACCTGTGTGTAAAAAACCAGGAAATAGCAGACTGCTGATATGGCGGGCAGAATGTGCAAAAAGAGGGCATTTTCCGCCAATTTGAGGGGGCGAATGATCTCCAAATACTCTGAAAATTGCTGGATACCTGCTCATAGAATTATGGCATCCATCGGTATCATCCCCCTCCCTTGACAACTCCTCAAACTGAAATGGCGAAATTATGAGTTTTCGACCAAAAACCCAAAAAATGCCAAAAAACAAAAAGTTGCCGAAAAAGGCCCAAAATTGGCATGCATGACCCTCAAGGGTCCATAGCAACATGCTCTGAAGATGAGGCCAAAATATCAAGGGCTGATATGCTTTTCCCTTCTTTCCGTGCTAGGCGCTTCCCCTTTACCTTCTTCAATTTCTCTTGTGCTGCCTTTAGTTTGCGCCGGGCAAACTGATTCAGCGTTTGGAAGTGGTGTGTCCTCTTCCTCTGCAGCTCTAAATCTCTATTCGCCCTCTCAAGCTTCATTTCCAAATGTTTGTTAGCTCTTTCTAGCCAAGCCTCTTTGTTTTCCTCAATTTCCTGCTCAAGCAGTGCAGTGAGAGGAAAGGCTTGGAGCTGGGCTTGCTCTTCTGCTCTCTGCTTTTCCAAGGCTCTTTTAAGCCCGATGGTCCTAGGCCTCTTCCGCCTAGGCTGGTCTTCCTCCTCTTCATCATCAAACTCACCAATGAGCTCTTCAATTCTTGCTTGCGCCCTTTCTGCCTCTTTCTTATACTTAATCGCCCGTGCCTCATGAACAGCCGTGTGCACATTCCTTTGTTTGTTTTCAATCTCCAAGAAATGATTGAAATTCCTTGCCCTTTGAAGATCTTGCTCTAATGCCTCAATTTGCCCTTCCTTATGGATTAAGAGATTTTCAAGAAGGCGGGCCTCATTGTCACTATCATCGCTTTGGATAGGGATAATAGCTAATTCACCTCCATGCTTTGTACTTTTCCCAACTTTGCTTTTACCTTTGAAAGCCAATCTGGCGCTTTTCCTCCTTGGCATGCTAGAAGGTGTCTTTTTGGGCAATTTCCTCTTGCTAGGAACAATCTTTGTCACTGTTAAGGTGGCAGCCTTAGCTTGCTGTTCTTCATCAATGTCTTGTCCAATTTGTGGCTCAAGAGGTGTTTCAACTTTCTGCCCAACTTGTTGTTCTTCATCTTGCACTTGCTGCTGTTCCTCATCATCTAACTGCTGTTCATCAATGTGTACCTGTTGCTGTTCATCTTGGACCTTCTGTCCTTCACTTTCTATTTGTTGCTGTCCCTCAATTTGTATCTGCTGTTGTTCTTCAATGTGTACCAACTGTCCTTCATCATGGACCTGCTGTCCTTCATCCTCTATCTGCTGTTGTCCCTCATCATGGACCTGCTGTCTACTGCCCTCTCCCTCCTCTTGTTGACTTAGCTGTCCAGTAGTCATTCTGAACCTTCTAGGAGTAGGCCTACTGGACAAAGGCACTGGGCGATGGACAGGCTGAGTAGGAGAAATATGGGCAGGAGGAACAGTGGCAAAATCTGGATGGCTGATGAATAAATCCCATGAAACCTCTTTCTTCTCTAGCTGGTATAGGAAGATAATCTTGATCAAAGAATGATGAAAAAGAGAAGGGATTTGCTAAGGTGGGGCCTTCTTTTGGACAGTGGATGCCATTTTCTCTATGCTCTTGAACAAAAAGTAAGGGAGGTTCAGTTGCCTGCTTCTGGTAAAATGCATCAATAAACGAACATGGTAGGCATAAATTCGATTAAACCTCCCTTCACAAGTGAAATATTTCATTATGGCTTTCATAAGCAGAGCATAGCTGTCAAGAAGATATGAAAAAGGGAAGATAACAGTGACAACCTCTCTATGTTCAGGCTTGATGAAAGGTTTGTAATCCTCTAAGTCAAGATGAGCTTGTTTAAACCATTTTTCGCCATGATACGGGATCTTGGTGGCCTTGGACACATACCTTGGAGAAATTTTGAAATCAAGACCCGCCACTTGGAAGTGTTTTTCTTTGAATCTCAGGGCGCACAAGTGTGTTAATGGCGAAAAACTCTTGACTTCTTCTATCTTATGGCATAAATCAAGGCAGCCTACTTCATGGAAGTTGAAAAGTACAGATGGATGAGCATTAATCTCTTCTGTAGAGATGGGCTCATATCTCTTATGTGGACCGCTCCTGCTGTCTTGCCTCGGAGGCATTTTAACCTGAATATGCTTTGGAAAAGACAAACTGCCCTCACTGTGTGTAAAATGCCCTGTTGGATTCAAAATGTGTCACTTTACTGCTTTGACAGATAAACACTGTGGGTTGGAAGGCTTGCAATCAAGTGTCTTTGTAACACACAACCTCCTATTCTCTTAAGAAAAAGTCTTGTTCACCTTTAGAATACCTCTGTCAGCAGATTTCTCTGTAGGAAATAACACAGTGAAGAGAAGAGCAGACTGCTGTGTAAATTTCCTGTATACAGTGTTAAAAGATCACTCTTCTTGTGAATTTGTTAGAGGCCAATCAACACACCTGTATTTGTGTCTTCAAGACAAAACTCAATCATTAAAACCCTGCTCTTCAGAAATGGTCTTCCATTTTGAAAATATCACAGTCAACAACTCTTCAAAATCTTCTCGTGCTTCCCTCAATATAATGTGGTTTGCCAGCAGCACATCTATGTCCTGGTGCCCACGGCTCCTGACAGGTGAAACACAATCTCTTCTTCTTCAACTCCCTCCTGGCATCATCATCCAACTGTCCTCTACCCTGATTCCCCTTTGGAGGCAGAATTCTCACATCCTTCCCCTTAGGCTGGAAAGCCTGCCTCTGGGGGTAAGGTGTCCTGGTCCGAGGTAAGGCATCCTGCAAGTCCCGTGTTCTGCCAATTGCGTCATGGAGTGTGGTCGGTCTAGTGGATCTGACCAATCCCCGAAGCGGCTCTACTAGCCCATCAATGAACATGTAGATCATCCGTTCTGCGGATAAATCTGGCACCATCACTGAGAGTCTCAAGAAATCTGAGATGTATGTGTCCGGACTCCCGGTCTGCTTGAGCTTCGTCAGCTCAACAAAATGCTCCTCTGGATCCCTCCGATCAAACCTCTCTATCAACCTCCGGGTGAACTTGGCATAAGCTGTCACTGTCGAGTGCCCGAGTGTAACCATCTCGTGGAACCACCAATCTTGGGCCTCGCCATCTAGATGCAGCGCTGCCACCTTGATGGCCTCCGTCTCCGCCATCTGGTTGAGCTGGAAGTATATGTCCAGCTTCTCCACCCAAGCCTTTGCCGAACTGTTTGATGAACCATAAAACATAGGCAAATGGAACCTGCTCATCGTATGTTGAGTGTCTCCGTCGTGATAATGCCGGTGTCCCCTATGATGGTCGCGGGGTCTGCTGTCCTGCTTGAGCTGGACAAAATCACGAAATGAAAGGGCATCCCTGAACTCTTGCCTGTATGCCTGGTACTCAGCAAAGTAATCGCCCATGTGGCCAGGTTCCTGCTCCTGCTGTGCTCCTGCCCCTGTGTTTGTAGCCAGAAAAGTGGGCATAGTGGAACGTGTGGGTGCATGAGATGCCATGTGCTGAGTGGCATCGTGCTCTTGCAAATGGTGGGATGTGCGTGATCCCTCACGAATCTGGAAACCCCTTGGGGTTTCACGCTGCCTAGCCTCTGCAGCAGTGAATCTCTGTCCCATCACCTCAATCTGCCTTGACAGGTCCTATACTGACTTGAGGAGCATTTCCCCAAACTCCTTCGCGGCACTATCGTCTGCCATCGGTTCCTCCTGCTCTACGTCCACTACTGGAGCACAGTCACCCTCTCCGTAGGTGATTTGCAACCTACGCTCTCGGTCATAGTACTTCCTACCCCTGTAGCAAATATACGACTTCTCTTCCGGTGTCATTGACAACTTGCTCCACAGGCTGAGCCAAGTCTATGAGCTCTGATACCACTGTAATATCTCGAAGGGGAAATAGACAGTAATATTAAGCATACAACAAGACATATAGTGCTAGAAACAAACCATGAAGCAGATACACATGAAATAGAGAATGCTAATCCATTTTATTATACTGAGAAATATAAAGAAGTACAGGTGGTGATCAGAATGATGGCACCTCGACTTGCACCAGGCAAGTGTAGGAATACTCTCAGAATGTCAAAGGAATGGCTGCTCTCTGCTCTAACTCCAACTGCTGAAATACTGCCGTGCTGCTGCAACTGCTGGAACCAAAATGAGTATTTGGGGCTGCTCCCCTACTCGGAAAATGCTGATACTCTGGAATTGATCTCTACTCACAATACCCAGAAAAGCCTAGAGAGCGTTTCTGAAATGCTCGACCACCGAAAATACCTCCCTTGAGGATCTACGCTATCCTCCCAAGAGCCACACTGGTGCTGAATGACAACCTCCAAAATAGGGACTCCCTCTCTTCCCAAATACCTCCAATAGGCAAGGGCTTGCCCCTTGCTCAATTCTTCGGCCCGAATCCTCCGAAATGGCACCAATCCGGAACTCTCCCAAGATGAACTGCGTCCTCTCTCTGCTCCACAACGAAGGCAACCAAAAATGCTCCTGCAAAAATGATGGTAGAATACCTCACTTGAGCAAGCACTCTAAGTCTCCCGGGGCTAAGGATGGGATCTCCGCACGGAGACACCCGGTGTACTAAACAGTACTGTAGACAAGCTAAACAGTCAGCATGCTCCAAGTCGAAATGACAAGCTCAAGATGCATAAACATGAATGATCAAATGAAGAGGCTCTCCTCCCTTTTATCACGATGGGCCTCTCTCAACCCTAGGCCCACCATCTCCTACGTGCCTCTTGGCCCACGCTGCCCCTCTCAACTGCGTGAGGTAGGCCCCACGCTGCCCACGTGGTCCACGCCCTCCTCTCCCTGCACTGTCCACTTGGCCACTAGGCCTCACTTCCTCAAATACGATGTAGACTTTAGGGAAATACTTTATCCTAAGTGAGTTATTTAATATTTCACTCACTTTATTCATGCTCCAACTATAATAAGGCAAAATTGGTCAAAATTAATATTTCAATTAGCTATCGCTAATTGGGAATATTACAAAGAGTTTGCTGCCTCTTCTTTGTTATCGTTTTGCTGCCTTGTTTTGGAAGGAGGTCCAAATTGCGCTATCACAACTTTACCTTTATTAGGGCATGTACTAGTGCAGTACACGTGATACATGCATATGTAGCTATCATATGCAGGTCTCATATGCATGCTAATATTTTCTATGTTCCCTATAACTTGAGTTGGGTCATTACATGGCACATAAGGGAAGAATAAAATGATGTCTACTTGCCAAAAGTCAATTTTTACACTTGGCATTGGAGCTCAATTCAACAAATTCGAATTTCTCTTTGGTATTTTCACCTCATGCCACTTGTTTAATCACTTCTACATTGGGATTTGGTCCCAACTTGATGCCAGGGTACTGGGTTAAACAGATCCTAGCATATAAAAAATCGAGTGCTTCCTTCATGCATTAAAATCTCATCTAATTCTTCAATAAACAAAACATTTGATATGGCTCAAAGTGTACATAAATAAAAGAGAGCTTATACAAACAAAAAATGTTGATATGTAATAAACATAATAAAATTTACAAACTCCAACATCTGGCCGAATATTACAATAATTGTCCTTTCGGCTCTCGGCCCTTTACAAAAAGCTCTCAACCCATTCCTCACTCTCTCTATGTTTCTCACTTTCTCACGTGTTTTTCATTCTCACACAATCCTTCTATTTATACATAAATATGAATTTATTCCATTCCATAAATTTCTCCACACAAATCTCAACTAAAATCTAAATTAGATTTATCTTTTTTTGGACTCAACTAAGTCCTGTTTATGGAATTCCTAATCCCTAGATTATCTATCTAATTCAACTCCACTCATATCCTTAATTATTTAAGGAATATTTACAATAATCCTCACATTTATATTTTCTCTCTCAATTTATTAAAAATGAGAAAAATAATAAATAAAATAATTAAAAATTATCACCCCCCTAATTACACAAATGAATAATGAAAATTTAGCTTTGATGCTCCTGTATCACAACTATGTATAATCGAACCATGGGATCTCATATTGTATCCATTGTTTTACTAGCTATTGTGCTTGCGGAAGCACTGCTACTTTGTACACTTTTCAAGAATATAAATAAAAGGACTTTGGGGGTCCATTCATGGGTGTTATTTCTGTGGAGCATGGTGCATTGTGATCTATTGGTATAATCTTTTCTATGCTTTGAATCGTTTTTATTTCCATATATTCTTGTAAACTTGCTATTTCAAAGCTATCTTGTATTGGCATTTGATTTGAAAGTAGACTCTAGAGTTTGAAAGTTCTAGTTTGTTTTCAAATAAACTTCTAGGAGTTTCAATTCATTGCTTTCTTATCTAAATCTACATGGACTAATATTTGATTTGAGTATTGTAGAAGAAATTTTTTTAGATTAAGCGTGAGGGGAAGTCTTTGGGAGACCAACCCACTCTTGGAGCATTTTCAAAGAAACTCTCATTTGCTATTTGGATTCACTTAGTTTATCTTACAAAAAGTGTCTTGTAGGATTCGTTTGTGCATAGTTTGTATTCATGCAATCAATTTAAAATTGAAATATTTTAAAATAGTGCTTGATTGATTCATATTAGCTATTTGAGAGCTTTCCAAGCTAAACCAAGCGATGGGATTCACTCCCATCACTTGATTTGGTTTCTTGTATATTATTTAGTTGTTTTCATATTCTCTCTATGCTAATTTGTTTCCTGATCTTGCAGGGCATAGGTAGAGTGTTGGTGATAAGAGCATCAAGGAAGGATCACACAAACTCTAACATTTTCCTTGTAGGACCTCTCAACCACTTTCAAAGTTGATTTTTTGAGGAGGCCGTGGACAAAGAGGAGGGTTTCAATTTGGCAAAGTCGTGGGCATTTGAGGAGGATTTGCTCCTTGTCTTGTGCAACATTACATTCACTCTTGAAGGCCAAGCCTTGATACATCAAGAGACACTTAAATTCTTCAATCTTGAGTTCTTTTTCATTGTACTTTCTGTTAATCTAGGTTGTCATTGATGTCATATGGCAATAGGATGCTAGATGATGATGATGAAGTGTATGTCATGTACCTTGATGATTAATGATGGATGACCATACTTGTTGAAGGACTAGATGATGTCCCTTGGTCATCAGGATGGTGGAGGACTACATAATGACATATATCACTATGCCATGGTAACCTTATGATGAAGAAGGCAAACATTGAAGAATCAAACCATAAAGGAGCCCAAGACATTCTGCCCTACCTCATTTCTACACCAATAAATGACCAGTCACATTAAAAATGATTTTTTCTATACTTTAGAAACATATTTCTCTATGAGACCTTCACCATCCTCTATATCTTAATTTTTCCTTTCTAACGAGCCCTCTCACACCTCAAAATTCCCAGTGGTTAGGGAGATTGAATTTTTAAAGTCAATAAATTTATACCTAACTATGAGCCGACCTGTACCAGATATCTCATGTTGGCCTACCTACTCGTTTAAAACATTGAAATTTACCATATATATAAGGAGCACAGATTTCATTCAAACATCTTAACTCGATCACACTTGAAGAAGAACAACAACAGGTTCACAACTCGTAAACCTTTAGGAAGGAAAAACATTAGAATAGGAGGTCGAGGATTATTAGAAGAGGGTTATATTGAGTTAATTCCGGCTCCTGTGTTCATCTTGGATTGCAAAATTGTGACAACTTAAAGACCGCAGATTTGAGGAGCTGCAATACATCTTAGACTTGCTATTACTGTGGAGATATTACAGTGGAGAAGCTCAGACAGAGGTTGGATTGTTTGCTGGAAGACAAAATTCGGATTGCAGTCTCAAGCTACAACACTGGTGTTTTTTGTGGTGAACATCTATCTCGGACCTGTGTTAAAATCTCAGATCAGTGCTAAACAAGCTCGTACTTGTGGAGTGGCTCGGATTGTAACCTTAGTAGCTCGGATCTATCTTGTAGTAGCTCGGACTGTGTTGTAGATCCGAAGTTGCAGAGATTGGTTGAGATAGTGAACTATGATCATTACACAATGAATCTAGAGCTCGGCTCTAGGATTGTGGCTTGGGTTTCTAAGGTTGTCTCCTAGTATTCGGATTAAGTGATCTCCTTGACTGTAAAGAACCAAATTGTAGTGTCATTTGTGCAATGGCACGGTGCTTTTGTAGAACCCTCCTTTGGACAGTGAAGAACTCTCTCTTGAACAGTGAAGTGAAGCCCAGTAATAATGTCAATACAGTGAAGCAAGGTGATCTTGGAATTGAAGTCAACAAGGTACAACAGGGTGATTGAGCAGTGAAGTCAACATAAGCAGTTTTGGAGGTGATTGTACAGTGAAGAATATGTCAAGGACATTCAAGTAAGTACTATTCTCATTCTCTATCAAAAGAAGATAAGAGGGATTGGTGTCCTTGGGGTAGGAGCCCCTAAACACAAGGTTGGTGCCTTGGAGAAGATAGGGTCGAAGCCCTAGAGGTCGGAGCCTCATTAAGTCCAAGTTGGTGCTTGGCAATCATTGTACTCATTCACTTGTAAGAGGATCATTATCCTTCCTTCTATAATAAATTTTTTGTTTCTCTATTTTTTGTGTAGAATCTAACTGGTTATAATAACAATTGAAAAGAAACATTGATTCACCCCTCTCTTAGTATTTCCAACACTTTCCTCATTTTCTGAATTTGACTTTCAAGAAGGAGAGCTAGAGCTTGAGAAGCCTCACACATTGTAAAGATCCCTCTTGAGGTTTTACTTGAGACCTCTTGGAAGGTGTCTCATCTTGTAACATCTAATAAAAATTTAGTTTTTCTTGTGGGAGCTTGGGTTTTCACCCAAGGCATCCTTTTCTCCTTTTTCCAAAAGGAGAAACTTGTGGGTGGTTTGATATTGCATTTGATTTCTTCGTTTTCATCTTGCATGCCTTTAAATTAAAACAACCTCACCTTCACAATCAAATTTTCTGAATTTTCTTTTGCTACTTATTTCCATTATATGCTTTGCAACTTCAAGTTCTGCTTTAGAGTACAATTTTAATTTTACTTTGTAGAAATGAATTTAACTCAGAAACAGATAGCAGAAAACATAGATACAAAATCAGACAGAACATTGGCGGAAAAGAGGCTTTAGCCTCATGGCATTCTCATCA
The DNA here is from genome assembly GCA_034641835.2 of Pinus albicaulis. Classification (NCBI taxonomy): domain Eukaryota; kingdom Viridiplantae; phylum Streptophyta; class Pinopsida; order Pinales; family Pinaceae; genus Pinus; species Pinus albicaulis. The sequence continues at coordinate 898,612,373 of CM076576.1, read as the reverse complement.
TTCTCTCTTATTAAAAGAATTTAGTTTACAATTTAAATAGATGAGAGAAAATGTCTAAGATAGTCTGTGCTATCTTAGACTCCTTTGGTTGAGATAATTTCTCACCAAAAACCCACCAAGATAGGAGTTACTAAACAAACTCCAATATTTGAGGAACAACCCAAGAGTTAGGCACATATTCCTAACTTGGAATATTTAATTAATTAATTTATTATTTTGGATTTATTATTGTTATTTGAGAGAGGCTAACATTCCCCCCTTCAATGACAAATCCAAAATAAGAACGAGGAACCATCTTCCAAGTTCTCATGTTGATCCTCAAAAAACATTGCCTGAAAAACCGCCAAAGCTGGATGCTGAAAAACTGCAATCTGAAGAGACCATGAGTCAGTTGTATGTCTGATTCATCTCTAAATTTCGCTTGAAAACTCCATCAAGTGCCAAGTTTCAAAAGGATCCATCTATGCTTTGCATGAAATCAACATCCTTTGTCCACTGACAAAATTTGTTCAAAGCCCACTAGCTGATGATGTCAAAAATAACTCACTGTTGCTTTTGCTGTGCTGAAAATTGTTCACTTCTTCTTTACTGTCGACTGCCCACTGGAAAATTTGTTAATGCCCACTGGCTGATTTTGCTGGTTTTGTCGAGACTTTCAGTCTGACAACCATTGTCAATGTCATTGACATTTTCCCCCCTTTGTTAGCTAAAAGGAGAGACACTTCTCTGGAAAGTTTCCTGAACTCTCCCCTTCAGGTGTATGAGTTTTACACTGGTGTACTCCCCCGTTCAACTGCATGAGAGTACCATCATCTAATCACTATTGGCTGCACTATGTGTGATTGTAATCGGTTGTAGAACTGAGACAATCTTTTGACTGTGGACGACCATTTCCAATGGTCAATCCATTCATAATGTATCTTCAATCTGGTTGATTGTTGTTGGTTGTGAAATTTTTTTTAGGAATGATTAGGCTTGCCACAATGGCGACAAGGATGGAGATCAAAACACTGATCTTCCATATGACCGGTTCTTTGACAATGAGAACATTTCGGTTGGACTTCAACTTCAAGTTGCGTGCAATTCTGGTTGTCGGCAACTTTGGGTTGCGTTCATTGCTGGTTGTCTGCAACTTTCTCAGAACCTGCTGAGGTGAGTGGTGCAAGAAATCCTGCACTGACAAACTTAATTGGCTTGGAATAATCTAGGATATGCAGGTTAGTGTCATCAGTGACATATCCTAAGCCGCATCGATTCTTGTTATTGTGAATTTCTTCCCAAGGCTTAATGATGGGCTTGGAAGAAATTGGAACTGGAACAACTTTGACACTTGAAGCTGTTGGGATGATTGACTTATCATCTGGATGGTTCAAAGACTTGAAAGTATCACGCTTTTCTTGCAATTCAATCCTTTGAAGTTGCGACTCTAGTTGAAGAAACTCAATAGTTTCATGTGTTTGGTGTAGATGTCGTGAAAGATCAGCAAGAGTTTCTTTGCTGATGTGCACCATGTATTCATCACTGGAGATGATCAAACTATGAAGAATGTTTAAGAATTGAATATGTTGCGCCATCTAAACTTGCGCACTTGAAATCAGGCTCTCTTGTTGTAGATGTCGTACTTTAGACTGTTTCACTTGAATGACAGGCTAGCTTGAATGTGGCTTGAATGGCACGCTCGCTTGATTTGTTGCTTATTGTGCTTGCTTGGAACACTTGCTAGAATTGTAGAATTTTCTTGCTTAAACTCTGGAATTCACGCTCGCTTGATGATCGCGTTTGTTTAAGCGCTCACTTGACTTACTTGATGACTTCACGCTCACTTGAATAAATAGCCACGCTCGCTTGATGTCGATCTCAACTTGCTTGATTGTTTTAACTTGTTTGGTTGCTTTGATGATTGCTGCAATGAACTTCGCTCTAGCTCGCTTGAAGGTTTGAACTTTGTACTGTCTTGATGCAAATTGTTTGAATGAATAATCACGCTCGCTTGCAGGAGATGTAAACTTGTTGCTTGTTTGCTTTAAAAATCATGTACTCACTTGATTTTGCGTAAAGGAAGGGTGTCGAACACTGTCGACAATGCACCCAAGAAAGCTTACAATTATTTTAAGGATTCACTTGTTCTCTTAAAAATTCATTAACAATGAATTTTTAATGATTCACTTAAAACAATGAATTTGATTACAAGTTCTGAAATGGATTTGCAAGAAGCTGATGTAGACTTTGCTTTGAAATGCATTAACTTGACTAAGTGAATTTGATTGTTGATGTAGAGTGCTGATGTAGACAAGCTTTGATTTTATGTTGTAGTGGCGTAAATGCATGTGTTGATCTTGCAGCTATTTTGTTACATGTGTTGTGCTTGCTGATATTGAACTTTATGCATGCGATATTAAATGAAATTATTGATGTCTCACAACTAGACACAAATAAAAAAGCGACAACATGAAGCCATAAAAACATGCGCCATCACAAACACACATGGTGTACCTAAGATCCCCTTATTCAATTTTGGGCGGATCTAGGACACAAGTACCAAAAAATGTCTTTATTAAGTACTGGAGTACATCATCTTTCATCTTTTACAACATTGCCCCGAAGCTTTCTCAAATAATGAGAATCGGACGCTTGCAAATTTTGGAAATAAATGTCTTCAAAAATCGTGTGCAGTGATCGCTCACACCTTATTTCTCCAAATTCCAAAAGACAACTTATCACTCCAAAAAATAATCACAATATTTACCCCAAATGTACAAAAGAAATTTACCTTCTCACTCCAAGCATTAAAAATTTTTAATGCACCTTATCATTCCAAGGATTTCAAAACATCACCCTTATTACTTCAACCCATTACAAAATTTATAAAAAATAAAACACCTTATCTCTCCTCCAAAAAAGAGTATTTTATTTTGAATCCCTTTTAACTCCCAAAAAAACAATAATTATGAAGTTCCTTTTTCACACCACTCTTGATCTCTCCTAAGAATATTTGCACTCATATTACAAAAGATGCAAACTTATCTTTGACTTCAACTTTTACAAATATTTATACATATTCAAGAAGTGCATTTCGATCCTTAGCATAATCACTTTGCCTTTGATAATTGAGAAAATGTACTTTCTGGGAATCTTCATAAAATTCAATCAATTAAGCATGAACAACTTTAATTTCTCGAAGTCGGGTTAAATTTGATAGTAGGATATATGTTCTTTTCAATAGTTAGAGAATTACTAGAGCGGGGCAAGGTTTAGCAATCTGTTCACCTTCAGGTCGATGCTTTCGATTTATTGGCAGAGATTCGACCCCCCTGGACATGGAGTTGCGGCCTCTTGAATTCGGTCATTCAATCTGCTCGTGTCAACTTATAGACTTGCTCCTCATCACGCAGGTGGGATTCACAACGTCCGAGCAACCACCCACGATTTCTGATTGCCACAGCCACTTTAATATGCTAGAGATCTTTGCACAGAGTGATCAAGTCTCGAACTTGAACCCAAATCAACCAAAAGCAACCAATCCGTATTGGATTAAACCTCCAGGCTCACAGCTCCAGCAGATCGTGGATTAAACCTCCTTTGCACGTAAGAAAGGCAAACACATCGATCTACACAAAGCAGATTAGTTAAAAAACGCTGCACAAAGCAGATGTAATATCCCCAAAGGGAAATAACCAGTAATACACAGAAATATGCCAGACAGATATACATAAAACAAATGCTGGAACCAGATAATAGATCAAGTACACATAGAATGCCAGAATACTAAGCCATTTTATTAATCTCAGAACACATAGATAGGAGTACAAGATAATCAGAATGAGTGCACCTATCCTTGCCCTAGGCAAGTGGAGGCCCTCTCAGACAAACAATGGCTGCAAATAAGGGGCGGCGTCTAGGCGTTGTGTTGCTATGGCTTCTTCTTTGGAATCTGATGGAACTATGAGCGGGAACCTATGGCTGATCTCAATCCTCCAAACCTTCACCAATAAAAACGCTGTCTCTGCTAGTGACAGCGCAGAAACAGATGAGTACTAGTCACCCAACCTCCAGATGAATAGATCAGCCTCTCAAGACTAGAAATGCTGGAAAACGCTGTCAAGGCCCACTCACAAGATCATGATCATCAGATCAGCGTCCTATATGCTCAGATCTACTGGATCTGAAGCCTCCAATCCAGATCTGCGTCCTATCCCACCAGATCTGCGTCCTCCTAGCTCAGATCTACTGCTATCTCTTCAGATCTATGCTGGATCTGCCAATATCTCCTCAGATCTGCAACCTCCAAGGCTGGATCTAATGTTATCTCTTCAGATCTAGGCTGGATCTGCCAATATCTCCTCAGATCTGCAATCTCCCAGGCTGGATCTAATGCTATCTTTCCAGATCTGCACCCTACAGAACTAGATCTGCAAATATCTCCTCAGATCTGCAATCTCCAAGGCTGGATCTACTAATGTGCCTTCAGATCTGCGTCCTTCTTCCTCCTGGAACAGTGTCCTCTCTCTAAGTCTGATCTGCGTCCTTTCTTCCCCTGGAACAACGTCCTCCTTCTCAGATCTGAACTGCGTCCTTCCTCTCCCTGAAACAGCGTTCTTCCTTCTAGATCTGCGCAGCCACAAGAGGGCTTCTTCCTCTCCAAATCTTCACCTGAAACTGCTACCAATTCCCACTGAAACTGAAGGATGTTACTCAGAAAATAACCTTACTAGGGCAGGCACTCGAAGTCCCCCGAAGCTAAGGGTGAAACCAGAAATAACCTTACCAGGGCAGGCACTCGAAGTCCCCCAAGGCTAAGGGTGAGATCTCCGACCGGAGACACTCGGTTGCACTAAACAGTGCTGCAGACCGACTAAACAACCGGCGTGCTGAAGCAGACAGAAGTCTAGCTCTCAATATCAATATCAAATCAAGCATGACCAAATGAGGTGAGAACCCCACCTTTTATAGTGCTAAACTCCCTCCAAAACCTTGACTGCGTCCTTCACTCTCCTTAGCCTGCGCAGTTAACCTTGGGTCAGCGTGAGGCCTCCCCCTCATACACATGTGGACCCCCAAGGCCTCCTTTCTAAGTTATAACGTCAATCAACTAGGAAAAACACTTTATTTTATAAAGTGAGGTGGCTAAAGTGAGGTGACCCCTCTTATTTCTCACTTTATTTATTATTTCTAGCTAAAGCGGCAAAATTAAACAAAAATGAAATATTCTAATTAGCAAAGCTAATTGGGAATATTACAGTCTCCCCCGGCAAAACGTTGCTTGTCCTCAAGCAACTGAAGTGATGGATGCTGTAAAGTCTGCTCGCTCTCCCAAGTGGCATCCTCATCCAGCAAAAATTGCTTGTTCTCAAGCAGTGCTTGAACAAGCCTACTCTCTAGCTGATGCTCCTCACCGATACTGCAAAATGTGCCTGGGTCCCACTGAAACCTCTCTATCTCCTGCATCACCCTGATACGAAGGGATATCTCAATGCCAGGATCCCAAACTGATTTCTCATGATACCAGCCAACCAACAATCCGCCCGGGTCCCATCGCCACCATGGCCAATAATAGCCCAAGTCCCATGGCTCGGTCTGCTCACTGCCTCTGGCTATGACTGAAGACCATGACCGCTGCTGCTCTGCATCTATGACTGTGTAAGCTGGCCCATCAACTGTGAACCAACTCGTCACCTCTCTCCAATCAAGGCATGGAGTCGAAAATATAATGAGGAATATCTCCCTCCTGTGGATCCTCCATCTCCGAGCAATCATCCAGACAAAATGAGCCACCTCCCAACAAGGCAACTCCTGAAAATCTCCTTCCACCTCAAGCTCTGGTAATGAAGGTGGGCTGAAAATATGAACTTGGCAAGCATCATAGCTTACCCCATGCTGTCCTCCTCTCCACTCATGACAAGTGTAGAGTCTATGCTGATCCTGGGTTGCAAAATCATTGCCCTCCAATGGCAAAGTGAAAAACAATCCACCATAGAAGGTTCCTCTATCAATGAAGAACAAGCTGGCCCAAAACAAACCATCCATGAAGAATATGACATGGTCATCATGGATCACCCTAATGAGATGTTTGCTGAAGGTTCTACATGAGGATACATAATGCAAACAATCTCTCACAAGGATACAACGTAGTCTCATCCACTGCAACTTCAGAAAATTACATGGCAAGCAATGTACAGGATTCGTCACATCTACTAATGGATAGTAAATGGCTGAATATGACAACAACATAAGGCCAAACACTTGCCCATAGCTGTACAATGGATGAATATCAATCTCATGGCCCACCTCAAAAGAGAACACATATGTAGTAGTGGTGGCCATGCCTCCTCCCATGCTCCTATTAGAACATGTAGTGCAGAAAATACTCAAAGGCACATTCAACTCATGTGTCTCTCTCATAATCAAGCCTCCCATACAAATCTGACCATATGCTGGAAGTAAGATGGTACATGGATCCATAAATGAGTCCTCCATAGTGTTTTGGCATGCTATGAAGAAGAATGAACCATGTGCTGCAAGAAGATAATCCTTCTCATGCTTGGAAACCCAAGTCAAGAAGAATATGCCATAGATGTCTCTATTATCATTACCTCCTCTTTGTGCAACAAATATGAAGTGATCCTGGGACCTATGGGTTATAGATCCACCATATCTCTGCTGCGCACACTTCATCCATAATGTTCTGCTCCAAGGTGACAACGCTGGGGGCTCATGAAAATAAGCTCCTGTCAATACAGGACTCTGTTCTTTGACGTGCTCCTTGTCAAAGACTCTCTAATACTGCTGCAACAAGTGTGGAATACTCCCCAAGATGGAAGTGCTTCCCCGTCATCATCAAAGATCAAGGAGATAGTGCCATCCCCTCTTCCTGCAACATCATGCAAGGTGTGAGAGCAAATCTGTCCTTGCTCTCCCATAAACAAACCAAGCAACCAAACAATTTGCTGCCTCCCCATACTTCCATCATACAACTCATGTGATGAAGACATAACGAGTATCATAGCAACACCATGCATACATACTCTATGCTGCTCCATGATGCAAGTATCCAGCCATCTTTCCTCCACCCTCAGACTCTTAGGAAGAGTGTTTGCCAAGAGATGGCCAAACTCTTTCAAGAGTAACCAGCGCAGCCAAGCCTCCTGCTGCCTGGTAGCACAGATCTGCAAGTAGCCTCCTAGCTCCTTGCTCATCATCCCCATCCGCTCAATCACTTGTGGATGCCTCCTTCTCCTCATCCTGGTACTCCTCCCATGAGGGCTACCATCCTCCCAAATCAAATTTCTGATTTTGCACTTCATGGGATTTTGAAGTATAAACTTCTCAAGGATCAATGAGACCCTATCAAGAATCAAATAGGTGGTAGGCAAAAACCTCCCATCATGATGTATGTGGCTCAAGGAATGTCCAACACAAGCATGAGAGATGTCATCCATCCGAAGATGTCCCCCATCTTCTATCTGCTCTTGTGAGAAGGGAAGAAAGTCATCGCACCCCATGGTGTGTCGAAGTGCATCTCCAGTGAGATCTCTCCTTGAGACCTCCTCTTCATCCATAGTCTGCTCCATCGAGTACCAACTCAAAATCTCTCGCCATCCAACCTCAACACGTGGCTGCTGTACCCTGTGCAACTCTAATCGTCTCATCCCAGTATCCAAGTCAATATATGAGACCTGACTAGGTAGCTCTGCCTCTCTCTCTCTAATGGGAAGAGATGACCCAACAATACTGCTAGTCCCATCCATGCATGCCTGAATGGGAATGATCTAACGCTCCCTCGTGCCCTCTGGTTGTACCATCAGGGAATCCAGCTGTTCCCCAATGCGGACCAACTTGGCCGCCGACTTGGCACAAGTCACTCTCATACCCTCTAGCTCCTGGTCCTGCAACAAAATGGTCTCCCGTACTGACGCGGCCTTCTCCCTCAAAACTCGAAGGTCCGTCCGAAGCCGATGATACCGCTGTCTGCGACCATCATCCAATACCTTTGTATCTCCTAGTGCCTCATCGATAGTGGATATATCTCCTGATACCTCACCCATCTGTCGTGTGCTGCTACCACCCGAAGACTCAAACATGGCTCCAGTCATCACCTCAGTGGATGGCTCTATCGGGGTAGGCTCTACCTCCTCCACTACGATATCAACCGGCACGGTCAAGGAGGACTCTAATGATGGTGAGTCCTGTGTCACACTAGGTGTATCCTCGAACTCCCTGCAATCCTGTGTGCCCTCATCCTCTTCTCCATTGCTCTCGGAGAAGACCTCAATGAAGTGTGCCTTCCCTGCCGCACACCTGTGTCCTGGTGCCCATGGCTCCTGGCAAGTGAAGCACAACCGCTTCCTCCTCAGCTCTCTCCTGGCCTCATCATCAAACTGCCCTCGTCCGGGATTCGCCTTGGGAGGCGGAGCCCTCGTGTCCTTACCCTTAGGCTGGAAGGCCCGTCTTTGGGGATAAGGTGTCCGAGTCCTGGGTAAGACATCCTGTAAGTCCCGAGTCCTGCTGATGGCATCCTGAAGGGTAGCCGGTCTGTTCGACCGGACTAGGCCACGAAGTGGCTCTGACAGCCCCTCCACAAACATGCAAACCATCCGAGCTGCAGATAAATCAGGTACCATCACCGAAATCCTCAAGAAGTCTGAAATGTATGTCTCTGCACTCCCAGTCTGTTTGAGCTTGGTCAGCTCACCAAAATGCTGCTCCGGATCCCTCCTGTCAAAGCGCTCTACCACCCTCTGAGTAAACTCGGCATATGTCGTCACTGTAGAATGCCCGCGTGTCACCATCCCATGGAACCACCAATCCCGGGCCTCACCATCCAGATGCAATGTTGCCACCTTAATGGCCTCTGACTGCGTCATCTGGTTAAGATGGAAATAGATGTCCAGCTTCTCCACCCAGGACTTTGCCGAACTGTTTGATGAGCCATCAAACGTGGGCAAATGAAATCTGCTAGCTGTGCTGTGGTCATCACGGTGGTGCCTGTGCCCCTGGTGATGATCACGGAATCTAATGCCATACTGGACCCGAACATAATCTCTGAATGAGAGAGCCTTCATGAACGCCGGTCCGAGAGCCTGATACTCTGCGAAAATGCCAACCATCCGAGCCAAATCTATCTCTCGCTGTACTGCTGTCCCCCATCTCCTCGAATCGTCACCACCTGCCATTGGCATTTTCTGCTAGGTGCCTACAGGCTCCTCAGAAACTGCACGGCTGCTGCAAAACCATACTGCTGCTTAACTTCGACATCCGATTTACCCACTGAAAACTACTCAGAAGATTCCAAGAATTTGGGAAGGTGATCCTTGTCCAAAACCCAGAAAAACCCAGAAAACGTTTCTTCTAATTCCCAACTTCAAAATTTGACCCTTTTTATTTTGGCCCTTTTTCCAACTGCGTTTCTGGTATTGCAACTGCTATTGCTCTGTATGATCTCTTTTCTGATGTCATAGACCACAGGCTAAGCCAGAATTATGCTTTGATACCACTGTAATATCCCCAAAGGGAAATAACCAGTAATACACAGAAATATGCCAGACAGATATACAAAACAAAATGCTGGAACCAGATCATGGAACAAATACACATAGAATGCCAGAACACTAAGCCATTTTATTAATCTGAGAACACATAGATAGGAGTACAAGATAATCAGAATGAGTGCACCTATCCTTGCCCTAGGCAAGTGGAGACCCTCTCAGAACAGATAATGGCTACAAATAAGGACAGCGTCCTAGCTGGCTGAAGAAGAGCTGCTGCTGGAATGCAATGGAGCTGCAACTGAAGACTGGAAGATGGCTGATCTCAATCCTCCAAACCCTCACCAATAAAAACGCTGTCTCTGCTAGTGACAGCGCAGAAACAGATGGAGTACTAGTCACCAAACCTCCAGATGAATAGATCAGCCTCTCAAGACTAGAAATGCTGGAAAACGCTGTCAAGGCCCACTCACAAGATCATGCTCATTCGGATCGGCGTCCTATATGCTGAATCTGGATCACGAAGCCTCCAATCAGTCTGCGTCCTATCCACCCGAGATGCAACGTCCTCTAGCTGGATCTACGCTACCTCTTCAAATCTTTCTTTGAGATCGCAATATCTTAATTCTCATCAGTCTCTTGCAACCTCATTCGGATCCCGATGTTATCTCTTCAGATCTAGGCTGGATCTGCCAATATCTCCTCAGATCTGCAATCTCCCAGGCTGGATCTAATGCTATCTTTCCAGATCTGCACCCTATAGAACTAGATCTGCAAATATCTCCTCAGATCTGCAATCTCCAAGGCTAGATCTACTAATGTGCCTTCAGATCTGCGTCCTTCTTCCTCCTGGAACAGCGTCCTCTCTCTAAGTCTGATCTGCGTCCTTTCTTCCCCTGGAACAGCGTCCTCCTTCTCAGATCTGAACTGCGTCCTTCCTCTCCCTGAAACATCGTTCTGCCTTCTAGATCTGCGCAGCCACAAGAGGGCTTCTTCCTCTCCAAATCTTCACCTGAAACTGCTACCAATTCCCACTGAAACTGAAGGATGTTACTCAGAAAATAACCTTACTAGGGCAGGCACTCGAAGTCCCAGCTAAGGGGTGAAACCCGAAATAACCTTACCCCGGGGCGGGCACTTTCGAAGTCCCAAGGCTTAAAGGTGAGATCTCAACCAGAACCTAGGTTACTATGATCTGAGACTGACTAAACAACTAGAGCGTCTTGAAAGCGAGACGGAAGTCTAGCTCTCAATATCAATATCAAATCATGCTGTCCAAATGAGGTGAGAACCCCACCTTTTCTAGTGCTAAACTCCCTCCAAAACCTTGGCTTGCGTCCTTCACTCTCCTTAGCCTGCGCAGTTAACCTTGGGTCAGCGTGAGGCCTCCCCTCATACACATGTGGACCCCCAAGGCCTCTTTTCTAAGTTATAACGTCAATCAACTAGGAAAAACACTTTATTTTATAAAGTGAGGTGGCTAAAGTGAGGTGACCCCTCTTATTTCTCACTTTATTTATTATTTCTAGCTAAAGCGGCAAAATTAAACAAAAATGAAATATTCCAATTAGCAAAGCTAATTGGGAATATTACAGCAGACCGTGAGGATCTGGGGACGGAAGGACTGCAAATTTTATAAATCGCGAGTGGGTAGTAGCACCACCGGTTTCTCTAATTAATAGAATTTGAAAAATGTTAGACTAACCGTCTGATCTGAATTGTCAACTATTCAATAGGTTACTCAAATCAACTGGTGCCTGAATCCCGTATTGCTCAGTTCAAAACATTAAACCCCCTTCTTTTGAATGACAATAATCTTTCACAAAGATTGAAATTATTGATAGGATTAAGGAACAGTAGCTCAAGTTGTATTCATAATCCCAATAACACAACAAGCAATCTCAGGAAGATCTTCAAAACCCATTGTTCATATACACTCAAATTTCTATAACGGTATAACCTAATAACTAGCTTCCAATCCAAGACCCGTAAATGATTCAAACAGCTCTAAGACTCAAAATAAAAACAAAAATTCTGCTACGGCCAACTCTGTATCAGCCAGTCGCAGCAGAAACACATCAAACACCAAATCCTACTCAGAACATTATACTGCTATCCCAAACCCCCAAAACTCTCAATTTGCGTTCATTCGTAAAGGCTTTTCGAGGGTTTGATAATGCAAATAAAAACTAATGTTCGAATCCAAGGCACTTCGAACACAAATTAAAAACCTGAACTTAAGAAACCCTAAAACCCAGTTCAAGTACTAAATGAGATTTGAAAAACAAAACGCAGAACCTCCTATTATGGTCATTTTGCTTCATTTTCCAAGCTTTTTCTCCAGAAATTCCATGATTCCCTTCTCCGGCAATCCAAGAAGAAATTGAGACTAGAAAAGAGGAAAGACGGCTTCAAATGATGAAAAATTGAACCAGAGATATCTCATACATTAATAGAGGTACAAAAAATGAGGCCCTTAACCATAAGCTCTGATACCACATGTAGAAATGAATTTAACTCAGAAACAGATTGCAGAAAACATAGATACAAAATCAGACAAAACATTGGCGGAAAAGAGGCTTCGGCCTCATGGCATTCTCATCATTCTCTCTTATTAAAAGAATTTAGTTTACAATTTAAATAGATGAGAGAAAATGTCCAAGATAGTCCATGCTATCTTAGACTCCATTGGTTGAGATAATTTCTCACAAAAAACCCACCAAGATAGGAGTTACTAAACAAACTCCAATATTTGAGGAACAACCCAAGATTTAGGCACATATTCCTAACTTGGAATATTTAATTAATTAATTTATTATTTTGGATTTATTATTGTTATTTGAGAGAGTCTAGCATACTTTTGGAGCAAATTTATTTCATTTTATGCAAAGAATTTCATTTCAAGTAGAAAAATTGACATTCGTTCTCTAGCAATGTGGATAATCCAGAAAGCTCCTTAAAAAATTGATTTAGTTAGTTTAACCAAAAAATATTGTTTCCTTTGTCATGTGTGTGTTATGCTTCAATAAATGATCTATATGTATGTGTAGGTTGCAGTTGTGTTTATTTTGATATTTTACTGAATATTTTAAAAAATAACTTGTTAATTAAATCAAGTAGAAGTAAATCAAGAAATTGCAGTAGGGTTTCTATATTCAGAAATTTTCACATGGTATCAATGCGATGGCAGATCAAGTTGAAGCCATCAGCATAGGGCTAAATATTTTTTCGCTGATAGGAGGGCAGTTGAAGCTGCACAGATTCAGAAAGAGGAAGCGCAGCGCCAGAGGGATAACACAGAGGCCTTGCAGGGGTGACGCAGAGCCAGTATGCTCACGCAGAGCTAACACAAGCCCAGAAGGGTGACACAGATCTTGTCAAGCTCACGCTGAGCTGACGCAGAGGCTGATGCAGGCCCAAGAGGGTGACACAGTCCAAGAGGGAGTGATGTTGTGCTGGTTGTCGTGGTTGGAAGTGAAGTTTTCTAATCTTCGAAGTTACTAGTGGGGCATTGTTTCTGTCGGTGCAGAACAATGCCTAGCAGGGTTGACAAAATAAGGGGAAACAGTTCCTCAACAAATTTTCTAGCCAAGAAATCTGATATTCGATTAAATGGAGTGATCTTAGACGGCTGATTCGGCAGAATTGGTGAAGGATTTCCGAGAGGGAAATCATTTGTCATAGGGAGCATATTCTCTAGAGGGTTTCTACCACCAAGAAATCCAGATCCAGTCTTTTGCTGAGTGTAGCAACAGTAGAAGGGAGAAGAGCACATGCTTCGACAGTTTGAGCAAATATGGCCCCGTATGGACTGAGAGATCAGGATAGGTTAGACGGTGTGTCGAACTTTGCCATCTAGAAAGCTAGAATCCTGACAGTCCTTGAGGAATATGGCATCAGAGACCATGCCGAGAATGTCCGGCTGTGTCGATCGATGCTGATGCTCTAAAGAAATTTAATGAAAATCAAGGCGGGCTAAACGCTTGATCATGGATGGAGTGAAAGATCATGTGGTTCTGCATATTGCCAACAAGAAGACGACAAATGAGGTGTGTACGACATTAACCACGTTGTATCAAGGTAGCTCTGTCCAGAGGAAGATGCTTCTGGAGAATCAGATGCGGATGTTCTAGATGCACAAGGGAGAGGAGATAGATCCTTTTCTCTTGAGATTGTAGACTATTCAAGACCAGCTGATTGCTATGGGGGCAACTCCTAATGATGGAATCATGGTGAGGAATACCCTAAATGTAGTCACCGATGAGTGGGAGACCTTTGTCCAAAGTATATTGGGCAGAGCACAACTCCCAAACTGGGGGGACATGTGAGAAATCCTTCGACAGGATGAGATCAGGAGGATGACCAAGAGGGAATTCAATAGAAGAGGAGTCAAGATTAAGAAAGAGGAGGAAGATGCAGCCCTAGCATAAGGGACAAAGGCAGGAAGGGAAGAAGAATAAGGACCTATCGAAGGTTCGGTGCTTTAGATGTGGCGAATTGGGACCCTTCGCCCATACTTGTCCTAAGAAGAAGGGCAAGGAAGATTCAGATTCCAAGGCAGGAACAGTGAAAGGGGATGACGGCAACGATGATGATGTGGTCATGAGTGCTCATGTACCTCAAGAGAAGAGGCGGGGCGACATAGATCTGTAGAGTAAGCTATAGATGGTGATGGCAGGATCCTTGAGGTACCCAAACTCTTAGATCACATACGAGCTACGGGAGCCGTTAAAGACAATAGTAGGATGACTGGAGTCAGTGGATGCAGAGGATCATGGAAAAGGCACAAGGAAGTGCTTGAAACGCTGAAGATTGGAGTAGCGTAGTGCAGTGGCAGCTGTAGCGCAGAGGGGCATTGCTTACGCAGTGCAAAGCAGCAGCAATGCAAAGGTTCTAGAGAGAACGTAGAGCAGCAACAGAGGATGCTTCAGTGATGAGATGCAGCCAGACTGACTTGTCTGTCAATAGTTTGGGTGATGTCCTTCAGTTGCTTACTTCTTAGCAACTGAGTTGCAGTGCAGCAGTTAGCAGTGGCAGTGCTATAGGCAACATGATGCAGCAATTTGAGAGGGAGTTGTAGTACAAATGTTATAGTGACTGTGGCAGAGTCATGAGAAACCGTACAGAAAGCAGTAGCGCAGTGGATGGAGGGCAGCAGGCCAAATATCAGCAATGCAGGGGATCGATGCAAGAGATTAGAGTAATGCTTCTGGAGTGAAGTGTTGCTAGAGCACATTCCTTGCTAAGAGGAAGTGTTTAGATTTTGGGTAGCATTGGATGTGCTCTAGCTCTGAAACTTTGTGGAGGGGCTAGAACACATGAGATCTCCAAGACCCATAAATCATTTGTAGAAATTCCACCCGGTGTGAAAGTTATTTAATAAATTAATTATTTTAATGGAGACCCTAAGTCTAACTTAGGGAAATTAAATAATTAAAGGGAATTAATTTAAACATGTGGGTGAGAATGTTCTAAGTAACATGGATCAAGTCTTTTCTAATCTTAGTCGTTGATTAGAGATTAGATCACGACAGTTGATTTCTCAACGAGAAAAGTATTAAAGGAAGGCTTGGGGTCATTTGGAGAACACACACAAAGTGGTAACACTTGAGCTAAGTCAAAATTCTGGGGTGCAGTTTGTTGAGAATTTTTGAGTGAGCTTGCAGTGCTTGTGAGGGGTAGATCAACGAGGGATTATTTTGATCCGAGGCCGAGAATACAAAGGCAGAGAGGCAGAACTGTACCAGGCAGCGTAGAGACTAGCAGGAGGGATGCAACCTAGCCAGGCTCACACAGAGGCAATGCAGAGGTTGACGCAGGGCCTTCAGGGTGATGCAGAGGCAATGCTGAGCCCAGAAGGGTGACGCATGGGAAGCATGTGCTAGGCAGAGGCTGCGTTGGGCGGGAGAAGCTGACGCAGAGGTTGGAGGAGCAGTGCTGAAAGGCCTCATCTTCAGTATTTTCAGAGGAGTGCTTCCTCGGCTGAATCTGTCGTATTTTCTGTCTCCGTGTGTTAGGTACATTTGCCATGAATTCTCTGTTGGGAAAGCCATTATTGGTGCCCTTGATTGTATTCAGATATTCTGCTTAATAAACAAACACTCTAAGAGTTGTTGCATCAGTTTTCCCACATTGGGTTTTTCTGGGGACATTGTCCAAAAAATACTGTGTCCTTTGTCATGTGTGTGTTATGCTTCAGTAAATGATCTGTATGTATGTGTAGGCTGCAGTTGTGTTTACTTTGATATTTTATTGAATATTTCAGAAAATAAATTGTTAATTTATTCAAACAAGTAGGAGAAGTAAATCAAAATATTGTAGTATGGTTTCTATATTCAGAAATTTTCACAACACATATCAGAGTTGCGTAGTGGTTGGAGGGCAGAGCAACCAGACATCAACAGTGTGATAGGAGATGGTGCAGAGGCAATGTATTGTGGCCGTAGTTGCAGTTGCAATAATAAAACACTTTCCTTGCTAAGAGGGAGTGTTATTTTTTGTAGCATTGAATGTGTTCTAGCCTTGAGATTTGGCAGAGAGGTTAGAATACATTTATTCTCCAATACCCAGAAATCGTTTTTAGAAATTCCACCTAGAGACGATTTAATTAAATTAATTAGTCAGTTTTTAATATTTCCAAGTCTAAACTTAGGAAATATGATTAATTAGAAAGAATTAATTAAGTCATGATGAGAATCTTCTAGAAAAAACATGGATCGATTTCTAGTTAATCTTAGCCATCGATTAAGTTTTAATCGTGGTCATTGAAGTCTCAACAAAAGATTATAAGAAGAAACTCGATGGGGCTTGGAGAATACACTTGAAGAGTTCGATTTCACTAGTAGATTGATTTCAAGAGTAGCAACGTTGAGTTGCTAGAGAGAGAGCTAGTGAGCTCGAAGCAGTGAGAGAGGGGCAGGGAGGTAGTGAGTGCCACAGAGAGGCAACGCAGTGCTTCAGTGGAGATTTCGTATTTTGCTGGGGAGAAGCAGTGATTCAGTGCCAGAAGCCGGAGAGAGAGTCCGAAGGCCAGGAGGATCCATTTCCCAGACAACAACTGGCAAGATAGTGAGAGAAGCAGTTTCGAGTTTGTGGGATGCGGTACTGCGTACGCTGACACATTTACTGTGCAGAGGCAGCAAGGAGCAGCTCAAACCCAACTAAGGTGAGTTTCAGATCGCATGTGGGAGTGATATTTTTCTCACTAGATTTACTACCAGTCATTTCTCTGTATGGATCGCTAGATTTAAGCATCTGTAGTTTTGTACTCAGATTTACTATTGCATAGTAATCAAACCCTCAGCTGTTGCATCGGTTTTCCTGAGTTGGGTATTTCGAGGGACTAAGTCCAAAAATAATTGTGTATTTTTGTGTGTGTGCATATATTCTTCTAGCATTTATTTTTCTTCCTCAATATTTTTTTTGTAAAGGCTGCAGTGTACTAGTTTTGATATTTACCGTAGTACACAATAAATAATTTTATTAATTTATTTAACAAATAGAAGAAACTATATCAATTGGTGTAGTAGGATTCTGGGTAACAAAATTTTCACAGGGGTCACCCACTGGTGGTGGGTAACAGGTTCCACTCTCCTAGGAATCTCATGGTTGTGTATGTTTGGGGACATTCCCTTTGAACTCAAACCATGATTACCCTAAAGAAACCTAGCAATCCTATCTTCAACCTAAATCCTAATTGATTAGATCATTTCATTTGTGGAGTGTGAAGTAGAAGCTTTCAAAGAGCTCTTGACTTGGTTTGATTGGGCCATTAGATCTCTAAGATCTACAGGATGAACCCCCCTGAGCTAGAGGAAGGTTGGCCAAAAGTGAGAAGAGGGTTGGGGAGGTGATAATGGCCCCCTTTGAGGTGTAGTGGGTCTTGCACTTAAGTTTTTGGATTTTATCTAGAAAAGTGCAAATTTTATTGTAATAGGACTCATCCACGATTCCACAGTCAAACCTTAGTTGGACTAGGACCAAATATGTCATGATAAACTCCGCCTTGAAACAATTCGTTTGAAACAAATGAATTAACCCCCTGGTGTAGTCTAGCCATTTAATTATATTCTAATTCTAGGAAAATGTAGTGAACAATTATTCCTTCCATGTACCCAACATAAAAAAAAACTTTTGGAAAATTGAGGCAATCAATTTGAATTGTTCCTCTCAATTTTCTGGTGTGACTTTTCTGCTATTTCATATGCAGTTTTTGATACAACTTGCATGGATGATTAAAAATCTTATGGCTTTACAGAGTGGGGTGGGGGATCATGACACTTTCTTCTATTTCCACATGGCTATTATCTCATGTCAAAACCTAGTGGGTTATGGTTTTGTAGGCTTCATATGGACACTTTAGGAGAAACTTGTTGTTCTTTACAAGTTCCAAATAATTGATGCCCACGTATACCTAATTTGTAACATTTATCCGACTTTTATTTCGTTTGTTTATGATTGTGCCCTTAAGGATATGCCTATCTAAGCAGTAATTCATATGCTCCTTCATGTGTCATGTTATTAGTTCTTTATGAGATGATCAGTTTTTTAAAACTAGCTGTAAAATTTCGAACACAATCAACGATATTGAGGGTTCATAATTGAATTTTTTGAGACAGAAATAGACCCTTTTCCTTATTGATCATAAGTATTTTCATGATTTTTTTTGTTTTATTTTGTTTAACAGTAGGCATTAGAAAATCACCAGCTAAGATTGTTGTTGAAAAGTTATGTTGCAGATGAACCTGGAATCACTGTCAGTGTAAGACCGAAGACAACTGATCATGCAGAGAATCTAAATGATATTGGAAGCCTTGCTCCTAAAACTGAACATGATATATCTTTGAGAGAAAAGGATTCACATATTTTTAAAGAATTGCCAGGTCCCTCTCTATGCATTGCAGTTATAGGAGCCACTGGTGAACTAGCTAGAAACAAGATATTTCCCGCATTGTTTTCACTTTATTACAGTGGATGCCTTCCTAAGGTATACCTTTGCACTTATCTCACTTCCATACACTTGGTCTATGCCCATTGCACATGATTATCTTTAATCTATATATCAACCATTGATGTATGCATCCTGTTTTTATGTCTTGCTCTTAATATTTTCAAGTGAAAGATTGTTTAATGTGAATGCCTAAATGAAACATTTACAAGATACTTCCTACAAATCCTTGAACTTTGACATTAAGCACCTAATATGTCTGAAGTTTAAGAAATAACTAATAAAATTAACAGAACGGTTCACTCTATGTAAAAAGACATCTAATTCTTCTACAGTAACTTTTTGTGTCTAATACGTTAACTGGTAAGGCTTGTCATTTACATTGTGATACTGTGTTTTTTTAAAAAATCTTGTTTGGTAGCAAAAGAAAAGAACAGTTGACATGATTACAAAAGTATGTGATATATAGATAAAGGCTTCGTTCTTTTGACCTAGGTAAGGAGAGCCAATATTTTTTGCTATGTCCCATAATCGTGGCTTTCAACAGAGACTTGGATCATTAGTTCATACAAATTCAATGATAGTCCAAACTCCTACATGGGATTGACATTGAAGGTATCGTATCAGTGATAGAAATTTTCAATCTAAGTGTCGAACAAAAGGGCTAAAAAAAGGACAAACCACAAGGTTCAATCGCTATGGAGGTTAGCCCATCAATGGAGAAGATGAGGAAACAAGGAGGAGAAATGAAGATAAATGCCATTCCATAAGGATCTAGAAAATTCCATGCTACTAGAAAATACTCTATGCCTTCCTTTATTCCACACGGCAGATGACCTTTGCAAGTCCAATCTTTTGTATAACTTGTTCTTACTAGGTAAATCTTGACAGAGAATGGGACATTAGGCAATCATAAATTTGAAAGCACATGAGGATTTCTGTAATGAAAATAACAAATGTTATTATTAATAATCATTACTTAAGGTCTTTAAGGTCCATATCTATTCACTATGACCCACCTCTTCAACATTCTACAAGAAGACCTTGTTCAATTGTATAGTTAAGCATCATTTTATTCTTTTTCAATATGAATAATAAACTGCTGTGAGTCGTGACATTTGTGTCTTAATATCTAGACATATCTAGGCTATGTGTGTGAAATGGATTGTAAACCATCCAAATCATGACATTTGGTATCAAAGTGAGTTTCCCAGTTGCCATATAATTTGT
Source organism: Pinus albicaulis (assembly GCA_034641835.2). Taxonomy (NCBI): domain Eukaryota; kingdom Viridiplantae; phylum Streptophyta; class Pinopsida; order Pinales; family Pinaceae; genus Pinus; species Pinus albicaulis. Next base: position 898,592,714 of record CM076576.1, on the reverse strand, counting down.
CCCATTTTTCATACTATATTCTGGCTAAGCGTGCACGCACACACAGAGTCTGCTACACTTGATTTCCGCTCGATAAAAAAGGGGAAAATGAGAAAAATAAAATAAAGAAAAAACCACTGTGATTCATGAATTTCATGTATCATCCCTTATTTTCATTTCTGTTACAAATGAGAAAATAAATGGTTGAACCATTATGGTACATATCTAGTCTGATGTTTGCATCTTTATTTCACATAGTAATTCTTTATAGATAACTAAGAATACAATGCTTTTTTAGTTTCTTTAATTTCTATATTATTTTGAGTTTAATAATTTTCACTCCTTGTGACATAGATTCAAATATAGAATATCCTCCATATGTTCCCAAACTTCCTCTCCTTGTCTTATTATTTCCCATCTTGTGTTACCTTTTGGGGGTTACTATGAAAGTGTTCACACCATGTTTTGTGGTTCTTTATAAGATTAGGGTACATGGTGTATGATAAGCCCTTGGAACTTTTTTGATGGATTTGTACATGGGGAATGGTTTGTTATGGATTTTAACATTGGAGATGGATTATTTAGTGGTTGCTTGACCTTACTTAGGTGTGTTATCCCTTAGAGTCTCCCCAGAGGAAAATTCCTACCTCATTCAAGGAAAACCCAAGGATACTCTTAGGCAAACTACTCACCTAGGAAATGGTCTCCTAACCTAAAAGGGGATTCTCTATACTTAATTCTAAGCCTATCATTTAAAATGGGTGAGAATGTGGCTAGGATTGGACCCTAACTCACTTTGAAGAAAGCTGATCCAATGTTGCTTGAAAACTCGACCTCCTTTCTTGACTTTGGAACACTAGAAACCTCCTAAGAATTTCTTCAGAAATTCTCACTTCTGAAACCACTACTACTGAATCTCTCCCTAGCTTCAACTGCGCCCTTGCTGAAACACTGAAACTGAGTAGTCAAACTGCTCTCTCAATAAATTGTGTCTTCTCCAACCCTTCGACTCTGCTCTTATAATATTTTGTTGGGAAACCAATGGTCATGATCACATCTTAATCAATGGCTATGATCACCTTGACTTCGTCAATTAACTTTTCCAGAAGTCTCTAGAACAAAATTGACCTCCCTCAATTAATCTTATTTAACTAACCAATTTCTCTAAGTTAGACTTAGAAAATACTTAATTATTGGCTAATTAATCTAATTGAGGTGTTTCTAAGGCTTTTTTGACGAAAACTATTTTAGGTTTTGGAGATCTCATGTTCGTTAGCTTCTTAGACACCATAGAGACTAGAACACTTGTCCGCTGCTACCCCAAAAACTAACAAAAAAAATCTAGCACTCCAACAACTCGACCTCCTCTAGACAAACTCGATCTCTTAACAGTAACTCGACCCTACAATCTCCTCCAACTCAGCCCTCCAGGATTTTCTCAAACCCACTCATACTTCTTCTCCTCTGCGTGCTGGTCCATAGGCCACTCGCACTGCAGAGAGAATCACTCTCTCTCGTGATGACTTGCTCACACACTTGTGCTCTTTGTTGTGTCTTGATCTCCATCTCTAGCCTTCATTTACAATCTTCATTGATTCCAAATCTTTAACCCAAATCTCTCCTCTAGAAACATCTTGAATCTTTCTTCTAGAAACATTTTGAATCTTCCTTCTAGAAACATCTTGAAGATCAATGGTTGAGATTATTTTCGAGTCACTTAAATAATTAAATTATTTAACCTTCGAAAATAACCCAATAGTCCACAATAATTAATTGACTTTAATTATTGTACATTTTCTAAGTTAAACTTAGGAAAGAAGACATAAATCACTAAAAGAGGCAAATAATGTCTTCCACGCGCTAAGACACCAAGAAATTCTACAAGACCTTTTAATGCTACTCACATCAACAAACATGCTAAGACATCAAGCCTATGCAGAAGACCTTCTGAGGTTACCACTAGCTTCAACAAGAGTGGCAACAAGGACAACACAAGGTAGTTTGGATGCTTACTTGGAGTCTTAGAGTTGGCTTGGGAATACTTGGATTGTGATAACGTTCATATAGGGGAAGTAGACCCATTGGATTACATGGCATGAGAGAATTGTTGGAGTCCTTGGAGGCTTGTAGGATGATCATTGGGTACAACTTGTGAAGCACCCTTGCATTTTAATTTTGGAGCCTTGCATGTGGATCACATCACCTTGGAGCTTGACATGTGTACCCTTGGAGTGTATCACTTCACATGTGTTATTATATGTTTCTTGTACATGTGTTATTATATGTTTCTTGTAAGGGAATTGGCCCATATATGTATTATTGGCCTCCATTACATCTCATATAGATAGAGGAAGGATAGATTCCTTCATACACTCACCATTCTTATTTATTCTTGTGGAGAGATGTGATCAAGAGGAGTGCACGAGTCTTCCTCTCTCTCTTGGATCTTCTTATGTATTTGATCTCTCTCTTTCTCTCTCTCCTTCTTAGAGTTGCTAGGGGTTTCTAGAACCTGTTGGAGAATCTTCAAAGCTAGGGTTTTGAGATGAAACTATAGATTGTTCTTGGTGAAGAGAAGAAGAAGAGACATCTTGCCTTGGACATACTTGAGTGATTCATGCTTGTTGGATCTTCTTGGTTGAACTAGCGTTTTTCTTGGTTTTTCCTAGATAGGATTTTGGAGAGCTAATGGATTGTACTAGGATTTTGATAAGGTTATGGCATGTACATGAATTTCATATTTATGCATATTAATTATATTTCTAGCTATGCAATACTTGTATAAATTGTAGATTTGAATTTTCATTCATTCATGTTCTTCATATTTTGTAAGTTCTAGCTCTATATGTTTTGTTGATTTGACATAAATTAAAGGTGAATATGCTAAGTAATTGGAAGTTATAATTGTTGATTTTTGTAGTTGCAGAAGCTCTTCTTCTAGCTTTGTATCTTGGCATGTACAAGACTTTGATTTACCTCTTTGGTTGTGTTGTCGCTCAAATTGTACACTAGATTGCGACAATGCTCAGGGAAGGGGTTGTCACTCTGATCCCTGCCCTCTCCATTTAAGTTGTCTCCTAAATGCAGACTATGGGGGGTAGTCCCTATGAATGAAAAGATAAACTACTTGTCGGAAACCAACAAGCAAAGGAGACACAACTGAATGCCCTAGCAACTTGGTTAAAAATTAGGTGGCAAGTATGATTATCAAGCACAATTTGATTAGATTTCCTAAGATTAAAGTTAGAGACTGGTGGCTTAGGATTTTTACTTGCTCAAATTAAATTTAGATTCCAAGTTACCAGATGAATAGTTTTTGCAAGATGCAAATATATCCTAAATGAAGTGCAAGTCCTAGATCTAAGTGAAATGCAAGATCTTAAATGCCCTATCTAAATGAGTCCTTACTCTCAACTGTTTTGAAGTTAGTCTCAAATGTAGGTTGTAGAGAGAAGTCTGAAGGAAAGAGGCTAAGGCCTCAATAATGATACCTCCCTTGGAGTTCTTACTTCCCAAGTGCCTTCGTTCCTAGAAGGGATTTCCCATAAGAGAACTGCAAGGTCACCTGTGTTAACCACAAATGAGGGTATAAACTTCGCAAGTTGGGTGAGAAAGGTGGTCCTATCTTCTTATAACCAAGCTTATGCTTGGAGGCATATTTTACAAATGTACTTCTAGTTCTAAAATGAAATGCAAGATGTGAGTGAATGCTTTAATGGAATCTGTTAACTGAAATAAGTTCCTCATCAAGATTTATTTGATTCTAAACACTTATTTGCTGCACAGTTAGCAAGAGGAACTTGAAATTACAACGTTACAAAGAAAGTGCTTAAGATATGGTGCTCAACTCAAAAAAAGTAACACACTTTGAGCTACTCCAATAAATCAATGCTCTTCAATGATATTCATTGACAATACATAATATTACTATCACTCATTTTTGAAGAATTAACAATTCTTATAAATGAACCAATTTCTCTCAATTGAGAAATAATAAGAATTGTTATGAGCACAATGCTAGTGTTTGTAGCATCAGATGTGTTCTAGCCACAAAACATGGTGGAGAGGCTAGGATACATGATATCTCCAAAACCCATAAATCGTTTCTGGAAATTCCACTTAGCGATGACATAATTAGATTATTAACCCATTTTTTAATGTTTCCTAAGTCTAAACTTAGGAAAACTGGTTAATTATCATAATTAATTAAGTCAAATTGAGAATAGTCTAGAAAATCACATGAATCGACTTCGATATGATCCTAGCCCTTGATTAAGTTCTAATATTGGTTGTTGGTGTTCCAACAAAGGATTATAAGAAGTCGATGGGAACTTGGAGAATACAACAGAGACACTTGGAGAATTCGATTTTACAGAGTAGCAGCGGTCAGTTGCCGGAGAGTTCGAGCTTCAGTGAGGAAGAAGAGGCGGTGAGGGGCAGGGACAATGATCTCGAGGAAGTTTTCCAGATCCGGAGAGGCAACATCAAGAGGCAAAGTTATTCCCAGTGAGGTAGTGTAGAGGACTGCGTAGTTGCTTTAGAAGAGCAATTTAATTTGGTTGGAGGAAAATTCGGTTTAGCTTCCAGAGGCTGGGAAAGTCTTCTAGAGGGTCGGGGAATTAGTTTCCTTAACAGAGATAGGCAAAATGACTTGATCAATGGTAGTTCTGGGCTAGACGTCCAAGGATCTGTGCAAGCACAGTGCAGAAGCTGACGCTGAGGGTCTAGGAGGACGAGTTTTTTGAGGTAAAGTTGTGATGGGGTTGCTTGTGGGGGAATGGAAATTCCCCTAGATAATTTTGGCTAGATTTACTTGCTGTTTGGAGTGCTAGTTGGGCATCCATAGATTGTACTCAGATTTCACTGCTACATAATAGTAAAACCCTTAGCTGCTGCACTGGTTTTCCCAAGTTGGGTTTTTCTGGGGACATTTGTCCAAAAATAACAGTGTCATTTTTATGTGTGCACTAGATTTTCTCGGTTTCTATCGCTATTTATTTTCCACAGTTTATTTGTGAAAATCACAGTGTAAGTTATTTGGTATTTGCGGTAGAAAACTGCATATAAATTGTTAAATAAATTAACAATTAGGAAAATAATTTCCAGTTGCTGTGATAGATGAAGTTTTCACATGGTATCATAGCATAAGTGATCAGCGAGGAAACTCAGAAGCAAAGGAAAGAATTTTGCTGCTCAGAGGGAGCAGCAGACCGAAATTCTTAGAGGCTGCGCAGTTTCTTGATAGGCAGGCCAAATTGTGGTGCAAAAGATCGTTTTTCAGTTGCGGGGTTGCAGAAAATTCAAGCTGCTTGAAATAGTGATTCTAGTAGTCAGAGGGAGCAACAATAGCTCAGATTTTTGCTGAATAGATTCCGTGGTTAGACGCAGAGGCTTTTTGCAGCAGCAGAACCAACGTCGAGTGGAAGAGAAAAGCAGACACAATAGAGGGAAAATTTCTCTCAGAGAACTTCGAGTGTCAGAACTGGGTTTCTTGGCGATTAGAAACCCTCTATAGTAGCTTCTCCCTTCGACAACTGATTTCCCTCATGGAAATCTTCAACCAAATACAAGTGAACAGTTCTCTACGATCACCCTCGTCATCGAATCTCAAATCTGTTTGGCGCAGATCTGCTGAGTAACTGTCCTCCTCCTGCTCTTTGTCAACTCAGCTAGGCACGATTCTGCACTGGCAGAATCTCCACCACACCAGCAACTACTAAAGATCTGAAGCACTACTTCCGGACCACAACAATACAGCACAACAACCCAAAACTGGACTACGCCCCTCTGTCTAGCTTTTGTGTGAGAAGACTGGCTTAGCGCAGCCCCTGCGCAGCGCAGGCTGCTTCTGCGTCTCTCTGGAAGGCACTGCGCTGTCTTTGCGTCAGCCCCTGCGTGACTTCTGCTAGGACTACGTCCTCCTGGTGTTGCGCTGCCCTCTCTGGATTCTCTACCGCTTCAGCTTCTACCCTGCAGAAAATGTGTATTCAACTAATTTGTTGGAGATTCAGCTTGATCTGCAATCGCTCTGATACCATGTGACAATTTTTGAATACAACATTACAAAAATTCTACTGCAGTATCTTGATTTACTTCTACTTGTGATTTAATTATACAAGTTATTTCCAGAATATATTTAGAAAATACCGAAGTAAACACAACTAGCAACCTACACACATACAAATCATTTACTAAATAGTATGCTGATTCGACAAAGTGACAGATTTTTCGGACAAATGTCCCCTAAAAAACCCAATGCGGGAAAACCGGTGTAGCAGATATGATGGTTTATTATTATTAAGCAGCAGTTTCTGTGTACATCTAGGGTGCCATAAACTCCGCAAACCCCATAGAGAAAACCTCAGCGATCAGAGAAAATGTGAGATATACTTGTAATGTCTCATTTTTTTTTTTTTTTTCTAAATATTTTTACACAGGAATTTCATCTGAAAGGCTTCATAGGTTAAGTACCTTTACATATAATTTTCCTTTGACATTTCCTTTTTCCACCATTATTTATATAAAACATTTGTTTTATACCTTACTCTTGTGGTACATGTAACTTTACATTTCTACAATTTCTATATGTATATATATATAAAATAAATATGTAAGTATTAAATCAACTTCTCTTTAACTACTTACAACCTATTATCTTTTATAATTTTATAAGTTGTGTCCCTTTGGATCCATCCCTCTTTAACTTATGATTTCATTTGATTTACTATTCCGAATTATTAACCTTAGGCTTTATTGCCAAGGAAATATCATTTGGATCTTTTGCTTTTACCATATATATATATTCATCTACGTTAATCATACCCACGAAGATTTGTGTTCTACTATACATATCGTGCTTGTAATAAAATATGGGATTTGACAATCCAATGCTTATAATAGGCATCATCTATTTATATCATTTTTACATTGAGAATAATTATCAAGTTTTAATTTGAATAAGATTGGATTTTTAAACGAATCTCAAGGTGTTCTGACATATGATTTAGACCTGATCTTTCGGGAATTTCAATTACATTATTTTATTAAATATCTCGCCTTCTGTAATGTTTAACAACTATGCCATAAATGAAATGTGTTTATCCACGCAAGGTTTTACAGAGTCTTTTGATGGTATCGAAACTTAGTGGTACTCTGTATGGTAGAGTTCATAAATGTCATTAATACTTTGGCGTACTTTGGCCCGTCTAATTTGATTGTTCTCGAGAGTTTCGTTGTTTAGCCCTAACAGGCTACGAATCCCTTAGATCATGCCATCTGTAGGGTGGAGATGATCTAGGGTTTTCTCCCAGTTCACTAGTTTATAAGCGATGTCTTCAATGAGAGTGAGAATTTATTTCTTCCCACCGTTTCTCCGGACCCTAGCGCTCTTTCACTCCGGCGCTCAGTTTCAGTGGAGCCTTATCTTGGTTAATACCTTCGGTAAGTTATTATTTGCCATGCCACTTTGAATTGTCTGGTTCGATTTTTTTTTTTTTTAAACTGTAGAACTTCACAATCATTTTATGGTTGTTTATTTTAGAGCGAATGAATGTACATTATGGCTCTCTGATTGCGATTTCTATGGTTTTGAAGCTTAAAGCATTTTTCGTTTGAACTTCTGGTTGTATACGATTTAATTTCCTCTCACTGTGTCTTAACACAGCGTTGTATAATTTTTCGTTCGTATGGGTAGGGACTACGATGTTTAAAATGGAAATACGATTTTGGTATAATTTCTCTTACCCAGGCATTATAAATCCCTTTATTCCCTTTTCGTTCAGTTTTTCACTTCTCGGTTTACATTTTGTTCGTTGCTTTTTGAAATTTGATTTACCTCTTCTCCTTGAGGTCCTCGAGAGGCATAGCTGGGACCAGGGTCTCTCGAAATCTTTCCTCGAAAGAGTTTTGTGCCTCTATCATGAGGTTTTCGGCCTACTAACTGAAAGGTAATGTTCTTGCCCTAATAATTTTATTTCGTTTCACAGAATATGCGTTTCTTTCCTTCCTCAAATTGTGCGAGGCTGAGACAAAATTGTAATGTTTTTCAATGCAGGTACTATGTCAAATCTGGCTTGATCAAAATCTTGCACTTCCTTAGTTGTTTTATATCTACTTTTGTTTCGATCCTAACCAGTCTCGTACTTTCCAGGTTGGTTGATACCTTTGTATGGAATGAACTGCAAATTTCCATTTTCGTCCCATTCTTTGGGTCAAAAGGATTGAATAACTAATTTCTTGTTTAATTAAACAGATAAATTCCATACAGGAACGATTTAAATCTTTATATTCGGATGTATAGTAGCCCTTTAAATTTATGGACTGATTATTATTGTTTCATGTATTTTAAACGATGTTCTATGTCTGATATCTGGGATATTCCCGAGACCTAGAATCAATTTACTTTTCATTTAAATCATATACATATAATATTATAGCTATCGTGCTCTTGATATCCGAATAAGGTAGATTTATATTTGAAGGTTTGATTTTATTTTCAACACCTGGGAATTGTCCTAGTTGTGACTTTAATGATTTATGATAAGTCTCTTAAGTTGCCAAGATGAAAGTTTTTTCGTTTAAGACCTTACTGGTTTGAACTTAATTTTCGTTAAGAATATCCGTCAGTGGAAGCTGCTTTATAATTTGTGAAATATGGAGAGAGTCTTATTCTCAATCTTTGGTTTATTAAATTTTTCATACACAGGCATACAAATCTGTCTTTGCATCGGTGACCTATCATTACCAATGTAATGTACTTGTATGTTCTTCTGCTAAAAATACCAGTCCAATGTATTCTTAACTTTAGGATTTGTTTTCCTATTATAAAATAAACTGCATATTCCTCTTCACAAGTCCATACTGTATCAGAATTAGGTATTTAAATCAGTCTGTATAAAATCCCTATAACTATTAACAGTTATGTCCGGATAACAATTTTATTTCCTAAATGCTCAAGTAAGTTTTATTTTCTATGCATCTATAAAAATTTATGCTAAGTGTTTCACCCGTACTGTTAGTCTCTTTTTTTCTTTAGACAAGAAATAAAATTTATTTCCAGAATTATTTTATTGAATTCTCTTCTAATATATATATATATATATATCTTGCTTTTCTTTTCAAATAATTTTCTTCCTTTGGGCAGGTGTATATTCATATAAAGGTTTTTATTTCTATAGAGAGGTTTATTATATTTCTGTCCTAAAATTCATATGATAAAGATTTATTTCTCTGTTACTGTGCATTTCAATATTTAAATGTAAAAAGGGATTCATATTTTTCAGCAGTATACATTTATTCACATGCCTAGTAAATACATGTAGAAGTATACAGATACCTTCAATCTGAATGTAAATGTAAAAGTATGTAAACATTTTTCCATTATCACATAACTTTATATTTCTTTTATTTCTTCTGAGAGTCTCCCATCTCCATATTTAAGTCTCCCACAGACTTAGAAATTCTGGTGGATGGCCCTCAGTCAACCAATTTCGTACAACTATACAGATTTGGAAGTATTTCTTCTTTCGTTAATATCTGTTAAATGTATGAATACTCTAGATAAATCATCTTCTTTATAAATCTACAGAAGGACTATATATCTAAAATTTATAAAATATACTTTCTCTTAAATCAGAAATACCTTAGTAAAATCATTGAAATTGTATTTTATAATACTCTAGTGAAATTAAGCAAAGATATAGACTATTAGATTTATAGCAAAATTTTGCTGGTACTATTTTAACTATTCTATAGAATGGTATTTCTTCCTAGAATAAATTTTCTGTTTGCTTAGATATAACTCCTGCTTGCAATAGCCAGTTACAGTTTATCTTTATGAAAATCTACTATTTTCTTCCTTGAAGTATTTATACAGAATTTAATATTTCATCCTTATTAAATTCACTTCATAGTTTCTTATGTATAAGATCTATTTATTTATCTGTCAGCTTTATACTACAGAAGCAGATTAAAGTTATAAGATTTAATTGTCTATGGGAGTAAGACATATCTCCAGATTTAGACCAATATCAGGTTTAGAGATTTTAGTTGATATTCTCCCATTAGACTATCTTCTTACAACTATACAGATTTTAGAGAATTATTTTTTCTAATAAAATATGTTAAATGTAAGGAACTCCCTATTTACATCATAAAATTTTAATACTCTCAAGCCAAGTAAAACATAATTCTGCAACAGTAAATTTTTTTTAGTTATATGTGCATACCACTTCTTCCTATGACCAGTCCTCCCAACCTTAGAATTTTTCTATCTCCAGAATTAACCCCCGAGCTGAGATCTTTCAACAAGAGACTAACCCCTAGTCTATTCTAAAGCAGCTTACTTAAGCCATGCTTTCCCTAAGCCTGTTTCCAAATTCTGCGTCCAGAATTTTTAGGATGTTTTTTTCCTTTTTTTTCCTAGGCTTCCCTCAATGAGGTACTTTAAAGCTGCTTTCTCTAGTTTTCCAGTTTTTTCACCTCTTCCCAATTACTTTCCTCTTCATTGGAGAATTTAGATTTTTCCTCTTAATATAATTTAGAATTTTTCCTTTCAAGGCTTTTTGAAAGGTTTTGGGAAAGTCTTAACCTTATCCATATCCTCATGTATCAAGCTTATGATCTCCAATCTCATCTGGTCATAGTGCACACATAAATATTCCATTTATTTTCATTAATAAATATTTAAATAAAATCCACACAATAATTATCCATTGGGGTCCACTCCCCTTTGGATTTTTGTTCAAATGTCTAATTTAAAAAGCATAGAACCTAAGGGTGTTACACATTCCCCCTCTGAAAACAAACACCGTCCTCGATGTTGACAGACTATCTACTATAGTTCATTATGAAAATAAAGATGGATATTTTTCCATCATCTCAGCTTCTCTTTCCCATGTAGCCTCTTTAGCAGTAAAGTGTTTCCATTGCACTTTTACTTTGGCTACTGTTCTATTTCTCAATTCAATTTCTTCCCGCTCCAATATTTGAAGCGGCTCTGGAAGGAACTCCCCTTCTGGTTCCACCTGTATCACATTCCAATCAACAACATGAGAAACATCATGTACATATCTTTTTAATAACGAAACATGAAACACATCATGAACTTTAACATGGAGGGGTAAGGCCAGTCTATAAGCCACAGGTCCCACCCTTTCTAAGATTTCAAAAGGCCCACAGTTTCTAGGAGCCAATTTTGCATAACTTCCAGCATACAGAGTGTTTTTTTTTGGTTTTATCCGTAGATATACATGGTCACCCACTTTGTACTCTCGGTTAACCCTTTTCTTGTCGGCATAACTTTTCTGTCGATCTTGAGCTGTCTTGATGTTTTTCTGTATTTGTTTGACAATCCTTTCCATTTCTTGTAGAGCATCTGGCCCAAGTATTAAATTATCTTCAGGTTGGCTCCAACTTAAAGGAGTGTGGCACTTTCTTCCATAGAGTGCCTCAAATGGACTCATTTTGATGGAAGATTGGTAGCTGTTATTATAAGCAAATTCGACTAAATGTAAATAGTCTTCCCACTTAGTTGGCCTATCCATCACATACATTCTGAGCATATCCTCCAGAATTTGATTTGTTTCTCAGTTTTACCATCCGTCTGAGGGTGATAGGCAGCACTAAAATTCAATTTAGTGCCCATGCCTCCAAACAGACCCTTCCAAAAGGCTGCTGTGAACTTGGCATCTCTATCTGAAATAATCACTTTAGGAACCCCGTGTAGCCTTACAATTTCCTTCATGAACACATTTTCTACTTGGGCCATTCCAAAAGTAAATTTCACAGTTATGAAATGTGCAGCCTTTGTTAAAGTATCTACCACTACCATTACTGAGTCATGCTGGTACTTTGTTCTGGGTAATCCAGTTATAAGATCTATAGAAACAGTGTCCCATTTCCATTCTGCAATTGGTAAGGGATTTAGAAGGCTAGCTGGATGATGATGTTCAACTTTGACTAGTTGACATTCCATGCATTTGGCTAAGTAGTTGGCCACGTCTCTTTTCATTCCTTAAAATTTCTTCTTTTTCAAAGTACATCCAGATTGTAAAATATACGAGGATATCCTGAAGGAAGTACATTTTATGATATTCATCTAGGATTTCTTTTTCAAAGAATCCACATTGGGGATATACAATGCGTTTATAACGAATCGGTCCTTTACGATTTTGGTGATAACACGATCCTTAAGTCAATTTTTAGAGAATGCGGAAGCTCCTCTCCCCAGTCAAAACGATCATGCAGGCGATGGATACTGTTTTGATTATCTGACTGTGGATGTGACTAAGATAAATAATTCTAGAGGTTAAAATAATAACCATGAACAATGAGGTGTTAGAATACACTCGGTACAGTATTTTATCATGATGTAGATACCTGGTACAACTCCATGGTGGAAATGTCAGTGAGAGCTCAAAGTAGTATTTCTAACAAATGGATGATGAATATCCTCTTAGGGGAAAGATGAGGAATCTCATCTGGGAAAAATTCTTTAAATTCTCTTATCACTGGTAAGGTGTCTAACAAGTTTTCCTCTGGTTATTGTTCTAATTCTTCAACATGTACAGCATATACTTGACACGCATTTCTAGCGGTTCTTTTTAACTGAAGGGCTGAGATCTGCCCTACAGAAATAGGTTTTGGTTTCCCCTTTAGTATGAATGGTTTTCCTTCAGCATCTATGCAGTGCCGAGTTTTGTCCCAACAATTCAGCATGGTCTTTTTCTTTTCTAACCAGTCCATTCCTATCAGTAAATCATAGGAACCTAATGGCAAAATGTTTAAATCTACCTCTGTCTGATATTCATTCAATTTAATAGCTGTTTTAGGTAGCTTGTGAGTTACCTTACGTTTAGTTCCGGTAGCTAACTGTACCAACCAAGGCTGTTGAAACTTTTCTGTTCTGAGTTTACATTTTTCTACAACTTGTGGACTAATAGAACTCAAAGAAGCACTCGGGTCAATTAAGATCGTAACAGATTGATCAGAAATTTTACCTTCCATTTTGACCATAGTAGACTAGTGTTCCGCTTGTCGGTTCTCCAAGGCTGCACTGATAGTGGGGATATTCCTTGCTACGTCATTCACTGTGGTAGCTTCTCTATCTCTTAGTACCATCTGAATATTTTGGTGTGGACAGTCCCTCAACAGATGAGGTTCTCCACAACCCTACCACTTCAAAGGCTCTCGCATTTTAACAGTTTCTTCCTTCTTATTATTCCCATCTATTTTCTTTGAACCAACTTGGGATTGAGTAGTTTGACTTTCCTTTGTGTTGTTAAATTTCTTCCGCTGATGATTCCTACCAAAGTTCTTCAAATAAGCTAGTTTATGTTTCTTTCCTTTGAATTCACCCCTGTTTGTCCAGCTCTCCCCTTATACTGCTGGTAGCATAATCTGGCTTTCCTCACCACTTCGTCCATTGTTTTTGGATTATCGAACTCTATTTTCTCCTTATACACAGTAGGCAAACAGTTCAAAAACCTTTGCACCTTTGCTTTATCTTCACGAATATAAGGAACATATCTTAACAGATTTGTGAACTTGGTGACAAACTCATCTATGGTGAGCTGTCCCAATCTGAGTTCATGAAACTCTTTTGCTTTGTCATCATAATAGCGTTCGTTCAAATACTGGTTTTTAAATTTGACTTGGAAGTCTTCCCAAGTCACTGTTTTTTCATCAATGGCATGAACTTTTTTTGTTTCCTCCCACCACAAGGTAGCCTTACCTTGCAGTTGGTAGATAGCTAATCTGGCCCTCAGATTGCCTTCATACTCGTAGACCTGAAAATACTTAATCATATTCAGCAACCACGCCTCAGCATCTTTCTCCTTCTCTCCATCATAGGAGGGAGGTTTTATTTTCCGGAATTCAACCTGTAATTCCTTCTTTTGTTTAGACTGGTGTCTAGTGGTGTCATCTTCCTCAGAATCATCTGAGAGATTGACCCTACCTTTCCTTCTCCTTCCGGAACCTTCACCTTCTTGGCTGTTCCGCGAAGTCAGTTCTCTTATAAGTTTTTCCTGCTCCTCAATGGCTAAAGATAGCCTGTCATTCTGGCTTCTTAGCTGGGCCATATCCTGTTGCATCCTGTGCAACATAGCCATCAAAGGAGCATTGGGATCCGGCTTATTATCTCCACCACCAAGATCAACATAAAGCTCGTCTTCTTCAGGCATTGACTTTTCAGTTTCAGTACTCTTTTTACTGTAAAACAAAACAACATCAGTAACACAATTTTTTCAAAAAAATTTAATTTCATAACAGTGAGCACAAAAACAGCCCAGTTTTCCAACTTGGGCTCTGATACCATTTGTAATGTCTCTCAAATATTTTTTTTTTCTAAATATTTTTACATAGGAATTTCATCTGAAAGGCTTCATAGGTTAAGTACCTTTACATATAATTTTCCTTTGACATTTACTTTTTCCATCATTTATATAAAACATTTGTTTTATACCTTACTCTTGTGGTACATGTAACTTTACATTTCTACAATTTCTATATATATATATATATATACAATAAATATGTAAGTATTAAATCAACCTCTCTTTAACTACTTACAACCTATTATCTTTTATAATTTTATAAGTTGTGCCCCTTAGGATCCATCCCTCTTTAACTTATGATTTCATTTTATTTACTATCTCGAATTATTAACCTTAGGCTTTATTGCCAAGGAAATATCATTTGGATCTTTTGCTTTTACCATATATATATATATTCATCTACGTTAATCATACCCACGAAGATTTATGTTCTACTATACATATCGTGCTTGTAATAAAATATGGGATTTGACAATCCAACGCTTATAATAGGCATCATCTATTTATATCATTTTTACATTGAGAATAATTATCAAGTTTTAATTTGAATAAGATTGGATTTTTAAACGAATCTCGAGGATTTCTGACATATGATTTAGACCTGATCTTTCGGGAATTTTAATTACATTATTTTATTAAATATCTCGCCTTCCGTAATGTTTAACAGCTATGCCATCAATGAAATGTGTTTATCCATGCAAGGTTTTACAGAGTCTTTTGATGGTATCGAAACTTAGTGGTACTCTGTACGGTAGAGTTCATAAATGTCATTAAGACTTTGGCGTACTTTCGCCCGTCGAATTTGATTGTTCTCGAGGGTTTCGTTGTTTAGCCCTAACAGGCTACGAATCCCTCAGATCACGCCATCTGTAGGGTGGAGATGATCTAGGGTTTTCTCCTAGTTCCCTGGTTTATAAGCGATGTCTTCAATGAGAGTGAGAATTTATTTCTTCCCACCATTTCTTCGGACCCTAGCGCTCTTTCACTCTGGCACTCAGTTTCAGTGGAGCCTTATCTTGGCTAATACCTTCGGTAAGTTATTATTTGCCATGCCACTTTGAATTGTCTGGTTTGATTTTTTTATTTTTTTATTTTAACCGCAGAACTTCACAATCATTTTTTGGTTGTTTATTTTAGAGCGAATGAATGTACATTATGGCTCTCTGATTGCGATTTCTATGGTTTTGAAGCTTAAAGCATTTTTCGTTTGAACTTCTGGTTGTTTACGATTTAATTTCCTCTCACTGTGTCTTAACACAGCGTTGTATAATTTTTCGTTTGTATGGGTAGGGACTACAATGTTTAAAATGGAAATACGATTTTGGTATAATTTCTCTTACCCAGGCATTATAAATCCCTTTATTCCCTTTTCGTTTAGTTTTTCACTTCTCGGTTTACATTTCGTTTGTTGCTTTCTGAAATTTGATTTACCTCTTCTCCTTGAGGTCCCCGAGAAGCATAGCTGGGACTAGGGTCTCTCGAAAGCTTTCCTCGAAAGTGTTTTGTGCCTCTATCATGAGGTTTTCGGCCTACTAACTGAGAGGTAATGTTCTTGCCCTAATAATTTTATTTCGTTTCACAGAATATGCATTTCTTTCCTTCCTCAAATTGTGCGAGGCTGAGACAAAATTGTAACGTTTTTCAATGCAGGTACTATGTCAAATCTGGCTTGATCAAAATCTTGCACTTCCTTCGTTGTTTTATGTCTACTTTTCTTTCGATCCTAACCAGTCTCGTACTTTCCAGGTTGGTTGATACCTTTGTATGGAATGAACTGCAAATTTCCATTTTCGTCCCATTCTTTGGGTCAAAAGGATTGAATAACTAATTTCCTGTTTAATTAAACAGAGAAATTCCATACGGGAATGATTTAAATCTTTATATTTGGATGTACAGTAGCCCTTTAAATTTATGAACTGAATATTATTGTTTCATGTATTTTATACGATGTTCTATGTCTGATATCTGGGATATTCCCGAAACCTAGAATCAGTTTACTTTTCATTTAAATCGTATATATATACTATTATAGCTATCGTGCTCTTGATATCCGAATAAGGTAGATTTATATTTGAAGGTTTGATTTTATTTTCAACACCTGGGAATTGTCCTAGTTGTGACTGTAATGATTTATGATAAGTCTCTTAAGTTGCCTAGATGAAAGTTTTTTCATTTACGACCTTACCAGTTTGAACTTAATTTTTGTTAAGAATATCCGCTAGTGGAAACTGCTTTATAATTTGTGAAATATGGAGACAGTCTTATTCTCAATGTCTGGTTTATTAAATTTTTCATACACAAGAATACAAATCTGTCTTTGCATCGGTGACCTATCATTACCAATGTAATGTAGTTGTATGTTCTTCTGCTAAAAATACCAGTCCAATGTGTTCTTAACTTTAGGATTTGTTTTCCTATTATAAAATAAACTGCATATTCCTTTTCACAAGTCCACACTGTATCAGAATTAGGTATTTAAATCAGTCTATATAAAATCCCTATAACTATTAATAGTTATGTCCGGATAACAATTTTATTTCCTAAATGCTCAAGTAAGTTTTCTTTTCTATGCATCTATAAAAGTTTATGCTAAGTGTTTCACCCTTACTGTTAGTCTCTTTTTTTCTTTAGACGGAGTGTTATAGCATCATTTCTCACCTTGACATGATTCATGATTGCTTCATGGCTTTATGGGCACCCATTCCTACGGACTTGGACAAATTCACTTAAAAACAGTGGAAAATCCTCCATACGCGACTATGCCCGTGTTTTTCCGCGTGTATACGCGAGTACAGCTAGACTTTTCCGCGTATGCCATTTTAATGATTAAAAAATATGTAAAAATCCCTAATTTCGCGCTGGGTTGATGGTTACTCAGGTAGTTCAACCACCCCAGCCCGTGGCCAACTGTTTCCAACTGCTGAAACTACTTGGAGGGACTATAAAAAGCCCTCATGTGTATGGCCTAAGGGAGGGAGAGAATTATTGATATTATACTCTGTTGGTATTCCCTATCCAAGTCTGATTCCCCGTGCCTCCTGCACTTTCCTAGTTCATTACAGGAAACCCTTGTTTCCTTGAGATGCTCATCTCTCTATATGTGATCTCGTATGCACCAGTTTGGAAGGAGTCTTAGCGAGGCAAGGGCGGGACGGATCCGGACGATGGTCTGCTCGAATATCGTGGAAGGATTCAGGTGATCTCTCCACTCGTTACTTTTGTACATGCTATTTATAATACATAAGTACCATGCTGTTCCCGAAATATACGTGTTAGTGTATGCTTATATGTATGTGAAAATTGTTATTTAAGCATTCATTATGATTTATTTAATGTTTTATATGAATCTCACTAACATTTAGAGTAGATATATGCTGTACAACCAGTCCTTTGTGCTTGTTTCTTCTTGTCTTTCAGGTTAATAAGGAAGGACGGTTGCTGGGGGTTTGAACCCTGCGGGATCTTCTTCAACCGTAGGACCTACGGGTAACTTTCTCATTCTACTCTATTTAGTTTTTCTGAACGTGCATGGTTGTGTGAGTCTCTGTTAAGTAGCATGCCCCTGCCTGGAGGTTATATCCCAACCAACCTCTAGGTGTTATTTCCCGAGGAAACAAAAACATGAGGACAAGGGGATTCACCAGAGTTCGGCCTGCCAAAAACCAATGAAAGAAACCGGAGAGTCAAACTCATGCGCACGAGCGGGCATACCCACGTAACCGAGTCAAAAATACATCATATGGAAAGTGCGAAATGAATCCAACATACGTATGGGCAGAAGATAACACGATAGATCATTTGAGCATGGCCCGGAAATACAAGTCTGAAACAATGTCCAAGTATCACATATAAAAAGCCGATCAAAGATGGTGCAACTGGATGTCTGATCATATAAGTAACTGAATCTCCAAGTACCGAATCATAAGAGGTGGAACAAACGATACAATCACGCAACTCGGGAGCCAACATATAGGATGCTGCTGTACTGAACTGCAACATATAAGGGTGGACGACATCACTGGCAGAAACTGAATGGACTGTCAAAAGTGAACCGAGAAATGCTGATGCAACCCGAGGTCTTCACCAATCACTATGGCACAATTCTACACAATGGGAATAAATGAGCTGAAGTCGACCATGTGAGAAATCGTTGGATTACCGGGCATTGATGTATCCCGTTAACCAACGCGAGACAACCCACTGATAATGATAATGAGTGTCAAGGTGCCCCAGTACAATCTGACAAGTGCGAATGAATGAGTTGAAGTCGAACACTTGAAAGAATCTACCAATCAGGAGGCAATGATGAATCCTCACTGTCGATAGCGAAGAGTCTGCCACTGATGACTGCAAACCCTAAGGTACTGACAAAAAGACTCTAGATTTTGTTCCCAGAGCAATGAGTCGGAGTCGATGGGAAAAGATCTGCTGGAAGGAAGGCATTAAGGCATCCCACATCAGTCCAGCGCGAGTGTAACCCGCAGGCCAAGATTTGGAAGGAATCGGACGAAGCAGAGTGATGGAACCAAAACCGAAGTACGTTTCCGACGTGCACAAGATGAAGCTAGCGCACGGAAGAAACCCTCTGAACCAACCAATAATGAAAGCTGACACAGAGGCGAGAAATCCACCGATAGGGTCAAATGGAAATCAAGGCACTGCACGAATCCCAAGTGTGATAATGTGTGCTGACGTCGAACACAGGGGAAACCACTCAGTCAAAGACCCATGATGATGATCAAATGCTGAGCACGAGGTCACCTATCAATGATGGAAATAGGCCCAAGGTGCGGTTTCCTAGGTTTTCGTTTCCGTGAGCAATGTGTCGTAGTCGATAAGAGACAAACCCGCCAGCAAGAAGTCAATGGGGACCTTCTCAAACCAGCACGAGAAGAAGACCAAAACATATGATGTGATAGAACATGATACTGACAAGACCGGGAAGGGCGACTGAATAATGAGTCAAGAGACACCGCAGAATGGCCGACTCAGGCTAGAATTCCCTTGAACAAAAGCATGACTCATGATGACCATGGCAGTAAAAAGTGACTATGTATAAGTCTGTTATGCAGGAGGCACAACAAACTCTCCATATGATTGGAAGAGATAACCAACCGGGGGAGAACTGACAAGTGAAACATGGTAAAGGCTGAACCTAGGTCAAAACTAGAACCATCCCAAAATGAAGGAAATATATATAAGTATATGTGCTTTGTTCAAGGGCGACAAACTGACTCTGTACTGCCATCAAAACAACGAAGATACATCCCGTTCCCGCTCTTTTTGTTATATTTGATTTTTTTGTCTTTTTCATATAATAAGCCTGAAAAAGAATAAAAGAATGCTATGGTATAATGGATAGAACGAGTATCAAGAAATCATATGCACTAGTTCCTGGGATTGGAACAATCCTATGCTCAATGCAAGGTGGCGAAAACTGGTAAGTGATACTCAGAGGAACGTTCCATCCATGGGTAAAAAGGTGTCAAGTCGTGATAGCTAAGTGCATGCAATGGTTAACTTGTACAGAAAAGTCAAGGTCAAAAGTTGGCTTAAACATCGAGTCCAAATGAAGCCGGCTAAAGGCCAGGATAAACAAGTAGCCAATATGCAATGCAGTAATACAACTTAACGACACCAAGGAGCCTCTAGGGTATAAGCCAGAAAAATGATAAGTGATGAAGGAGAAGAATGAAGCTTCAACACATAAGACATGGCGGGACTAAAGAGGACTCCCGAGCCTACATAAAAAGCAGCATGGGCAACAAGTGATAGCGAGGAACTAACTAGGAAGCCCATGTAAAAGAAGGCTCTACCATCAAGTCATGATTAAATAATCGGCGAGTGAAATGGGTGTAATACTCATGACCTGATGGGATCGACCCTAAGGCAAGTGATCAGTATGGAGGCTAGAATGCAAGATGCAACGGAGAGTGATTTCCCTAACCTATATGCCAGTGAAGATCATATACCTGCCGTGAAGAGTCGGAAATCATGGATCAAAAACCGAGAAAAATCTCAAAATCGTCAAAATGTACCTGAAAACATACCAAACTGGGCACTTCCAAGCAATCGAGTTATACAGCATAAGATAGATCGAAAAATAAGCATAAGGAATTTTTGCGAAAATTTTCAACTTTTTAGCCATAAATAGACAAATTACCTGTCATTTGGTTCATTATTGCATAGCTGATTTGGAAAAAGAGCTCTGGAGCTAAAAACTTGTTTCGTCAAATCAGGAACAACCGACCGTCGGAATTCAGCGAAACTTCAGGTAGGCTCCTTAATCATCCTGTTTATTCATTTTGTCCGTTTGGAAATTAAAATTAAGTGATTTTTTGCTTAGAAACCCTTGCTAAAAATTATGTGTATCCGCGACAAGAGACTTACACATTAAGCCGCCCGTAGACTCGGTGGTAGGAGTACCACGAGGGGTTAGACTATTCCGCCGTGTGGCCACTGCAGTTATGTTCTATAGGAACACGACTTCTAGGCAGGGTCCTCAGGAGTAGATAGATTTTATATATTAGATGACTGTATATTCTTTTTTGAGACTGAACATGATGGGGCATAAGCCCAAGTTTTGTACGAGATTATGGATCCAAATTTTGTAAAGTTTTTTGACACTCCGATGATATATATACAACAATATTTGATGTGATGTGATAAATGTATCAAATGTATGATGTTTTTGATGATTTAAAATTTATTGTATTGAATGATTAATATGCCAATCTAAAGCTTGATTAGCTAATGAGTCAGCAAACCAATTGTCAGTTCGAGGAATATGAATGAATGTTAAAAATTGAAATGACCTTTGTAACAAACGTACCCTCAAGAACAATCGTAATAAAACTGGATCTCGTACCCGATAAGTGTTGTTCAACTGCGACACCACCAGCTGAGAGTCCAAGAAAACTACCAACGAATCAACACCCAAAGATATTGCCTCCGAGAGTAGATGAATGACTGCAGTGTATTCTGCTACATTATTGGAAGCAGGACCAATGCTGACCCCTCTTGATACCAACAGCTGACCGGAAGGATAATGAAGCACCCAAGCCGCGGAAGCTAAGTTCCGGGTGTGTCTACTAGCACCATCGGCGAAACCAAAATGACTCATGACATCCAACACAACCTGCCAAAGCAGATCAAAAAACATCACCAACCTCATCAAAGATCGAAAATCAATCAGATATGTACAAAGCAAAAAACTACTATATACAAAAGCAAGATGCCAGGCCAAAGCCTAGGCATAATACTTCTTCAAATAGAGCCCATTTCGGGGCTCCGGCAACTCGTTCCCTTCGAAGTCAACCAAGGTATAAGCTCCTTTCTTAAGGACCTTTTTAACGATATAGGGGCCATACCACATCGACTTAAACTTTCCTGCCCCCAAGGCATCTTTTTCTTGGGCATAGACCAAAACAAGGTCACCTTCTGAAAAGACCCTAGGCTTAACCGCCTTATCGTACTGAACTTTGACTCGGTTTTTATGTGCTTCATTCATCGTGGCAGCATCCCGACGCTGCTCATCGAGATGTTCCAGATGAAGAAGCCGCTCTGCCAGACTAGAAGTGTCAGGAAGAAGCTCAACAGCTAATTTAAGGGAAGGAATCTCGCATTCAATGGGAAATACGGATTCCACCCCGTGGACTAACTGAAACGGAGTAAAGCCAGTTGCAGTTTTAACTGACGTCCTGTATGCCCAAAGTGTGATATAGCATATTTGCGCGCTGATCTGTTTATCAATTGTCCTCGCGGGTTCTTTCTATGTGCATAATACATTTCGGCCATCATGTACCCCTTTCCGACCTCATATATTATGTATCCGTTATAGCATCATTTCTCACCTTGACATGATTCATGATTGTTTCATGGCTTTTGGGCACCCATTCCTACAGACTTGGACAAATTCACTTAAAAACAGTGTAAAAATCCCCATACGCGACTATGCCCGTGTTTTTCCGCGTGTATACGCGAGTCTAGCTAGACTTTTCCGCGTATGCCATTAAAATGATTAAAAAATATATAAAAAATCCCTAATTTCGCGCTGGGTTGATGGTTACTCAGGTAGTTCAACCACCCCAGCCCGTGGCCAACTGTTTCCAACTGCTGAAACTACTTGGAGGGACTATAAAAAGCCCTCATGTGTATGGCCTAAAGGAGAGAGAGAATTATTGATATTATACTCTGTTGGTATTCCCTATCCAAGTCTGATTCCCCGTGCCTCCTGCACTTTCCCAGTTCATTGTAGGAAACCCTTGTTTCCTCGAGATACACATCCCTTTATATGTTATCTCGTATGCACCAGTTTGGAAGGAGTCTTAGCGAGGCAAGGGCTGGACGGATCCGGACGACGGTCTGCGAAGGCCTTGGAAGGATCAAGTGATCTCTCCACTTGATTACTTTTGTACGTGCTATTTATAATACAGAAGTATCATGCTGTTCCCGAAATAAACGTGTTAGTGTATGCTTTTATGTATGAGAATATTTGCTATACAAGCATTCATTATGATTTATTTAATTTTTTATATGAATCTCACTAACATTTAGAGTAGATATATGTTGTACAACTTGTCCTTTGTGCTGGTTTCTTCTTGTATTTCAGGTTAAGAAGGAAGGACGGTTGCTGGGGGTTTGGACCCCACGTGGATCTACTTCAAACGTAGGACCCACTTGGGTAACTCTCTCATTCCGCTCTATTTATTTCTTCTGAACGTGCATGGCTGTGTGAGTCTCTCCGTTGGTAGTACGCCTCTCGTTTCCGGAGGTTGTATCCCAACCAACCTCTAGGGTGTTATCTCCCTCCAAACAACAGTGAAATAATATTTATTTACACTATTTTACTGAATTCTCCTAATATATATATATATATCCTTCTTTCTTTTCAAATAATTTTCTTCCTTCGTGCACGTGATTTCTATGTAGAGGTTTATTGCATTTCTGTCCTAAAATTCATATGATAAAGATTTATTTCTCTCATATCAGGCATTTCAATATTTAAATGTAAAAAGGGATTCATATTTTTCTGCAAAAGAGTACACATTTATTCACATGCCTAGTAAATACATGTAGAAGTATACAGATACCTTCAATCTGAATGTAAATGTAAAAGTATGTAAACATTTTTCCATTATTACATAAATTTATATTTCTTTTATTTATTCTGAGAGTCTCCCATCTCCATATTTAAGTCTCCCACAGACGTAGAAATTCTGGTGGATGGCCCTCAGTCAACCAATTTCGTACAACTATACAGATTTGGAAGTATTTCTTCTTTCGTTAATATCTGTTAAATGTATGAATACTCTAGATAAATCATTTTCTTTATAAATCTACAGCAGACTATAAGTCTAAAATTTATAAAATATACTTTCTCTTAAATCAGAAATATCTTAGTAAAGTCAACGAAATTGTATTTTATAATACTCTAGTGAAATTAAGCAGAGATATAGATTTATAGCAAAATTTTGCTGGTACTATTTTAACTATTCTATAGAATGGTATTTCTTCCTAGAATAAATTTTCTGTTTGCTTAGATATAACACTTGCTTGCAATAGCCAGTTACAGTTTATCTTTCTGAAAATATACTATTTTCTTCCTTGATGTATTTATACAGAATTTAATATTTCATCCTTATTAAATTCACTTCATAGTTTCTTATGTATAAGACCTATTTATTTATCTTTCAGCTTTATACTACAGAAGCAGATTAAAGTTATAAGATTTAATTGTCTATGGAAGTAAGACATATCTCCAGATTTAGACCAATATCAGGTTTAGAGATTCTGGTTGATATTCTCCCATTAGACTATCTTCCTACAACTAAATAGATTTTAGAGAATTATTTCTTCTAATAAAATCTGTTAAATGTAAGGAACTCCCTATTTACATTATAAAATTTTAATACTCTCAAGCCAAGTAAAACATAGTTCTGCAACAGTAAATTTTTTTTAGTTATATGTGCATACCACTTCTTCCTATGACCAGTCCTCCCAAACTTAGAATTCTTCTATCTCCAGAATTCACCCTCGAGATGAGATCCTTTAGCAACAGACTAACCCCCAGTCTGTTCTGAAGCAGCTTACTTAAGCCATGCTTTCCCTAAGCCTATTTCCAAATTCTGCGTCTAGAATTTTTAGGATGCTTTCTTCCTATTTTTGCCTAGGCTTCCCTCAATGAGATACTTTAAAGCTACTTTCTCTACTTTTCCAGTTTTTTCACCTCTTCCCAATTATTTTCCTTGTCATTGGAGAATTTAGATTTTCCCTCTTAATCTAATTTAGCATTTTTCCTTTCAAGGCTTTTTGAAAGGTTTTGGGAAAGTCTTAACCTTATCCATATCCTCATGGATCAGGCTTATGATCTCCAATCTCATCTGGTCATAGTGCACACATAAATATTCCAGTTATTTTCATTAATAAATATTTAAATAAAATCCACACAATAATTATCCATTGGGGTCCACTCCCCTTTGGATTTTTGTTCAAATGTCTAATTTAAAAAGCGTAGAAACTAGGGGTGTTACACATTCCCCCTCTGAAAACAAACACCGTTCACGATGTTAACAGACTATCTACTATAGTTCATTATGAAAATAAAGATGGATATTTTTCCATCATCTCAGCTTCTCTTTCCCATGTAGCCTCTTCAGCAGTAAAGTGTTTCCACTGCACTTTTACTCTGGCTACTGTTCTATTTCTCAATTCAATTTCTTCCCGCTCCAATATTTGAAGCGGCTCTGGAAGGAACTCCCCTTCAGGTTCCACCTGTATCACATTCCAATCAACAACATGAGAAACATCATGTACATATCTTTTTAATAATGAAACATGAAACACATCATGAACTTTAACATGGAGGGGTAAGGCCAATCTATAAGCCACAGGTCCCACCCTTTCTAAGATTTCAAAAGGCCCACAGTTTCTAGGAGCCAATTTTGCACAACTTCCAGCATGCAGAGTGCTCTTTTTTGGTTTTATCCATAGATATACATGGTCACCCACGTTGTACTCTCGGTTAACCCTTTTCTTGTGGAGATAACTTTTCTGTCGATCTTGAGCTGTCTTGATGTTTTTCTGTATTTGTTTGATAATCCTTTTCATTTCTTGTAGAGCATCTGGCCCAAGTATTAACTTATCTTCAGGTTGGCTCCAACTTAAAGGAGTGTGGCACTTTTTTCCATAGAGTGCCTCAAATGGACTCATTTTGATAGAATATTGGTAGGTGTTATTATAACCAAATTCGACTAAATGTAAATAGTCTTCCCACTTAGTTGGCCTATCCATCACATACATTCTGAGCATATCCTCCAGAATTTGATTTGTTCTCTCAGTTTGACCATCCGTCTGAGGGTGATAGGCAACACTAAAATTCAATTTAGTGCCCATGCCTCCAAACAGACCCTTCCAAAAGGCTACTGTGAACTTGGCATCTCTATCTGAAATAATCACTTTAGGAACCCCGTGTAGCCTTACAATTTCCTTCATGAACACATTTGCTACTTGGGCCGTCCCAAAAGTAGATTTCACCGGTATGAAATGTGCAGCCTTTGTTAAAGTATCTACCGCTACCATTACTTAGTCATGCTGGTACTTTGTTCTGGGTAACCCAGTTATAAGATCTATAGAAACATTGTCCCATTTCCATTCTGCAATTGGTAAGGGATTTAGAAGGTCAGCTGGATGCTGATGTTCAACTTTGACTAGTTGACATTCCATGCATCTGGCTAAGTAGTTGGCCACGTCTTTTTTCATTCCTGGCCAAAAGAATTTCTTTTTCAAGGCTGTCAAGAGTTTCTGATATCCAGGATGTCCTGAATATGGCTGTTTATGATATTCATCTAGGATTTCTTTTTTCAAAGAATCCACATTGGGGATATACAATCTGTTTCTATAACAGATCAGTCCTTTCTGATTTTGGTGATAACCAGTCCTTAAGTCAATTTTAGAGAATACTGAAGCTCCTCTCACCTGATCAAAAAGATCATCTATTCTAGGCAGTGGATACCTGTTTTTGATTGTCAACTTATTCAGTTGACAATAGTCAATGCACATTTTGAAGGTTCCGTCCTTCTTTTTCACGAACAGCATGGGTGCTCCCCAAGGAGATACACTCGGTCTGATGTAGCCTTTGTCTAGCAATTCTTGTAATTGCATTTTTAACTCCATTAGTTCAGGGGGGCTCATTCGGTAAGGGGCTCTAGAAACTGGTATTGCCCCTGGCACCAAATCGATCGAAAAATTGATCTCTCTCTTGGGGGGAAGATGAGGAATCTCATCTGGGAAAACTTCCTTAAATTCTCTTATCATTGGTAAGGTGTCTAACAAGTTTTCTTCAGGTTGTTGTCCTAATTCTTTAACATGTACAACATATACTTGATATCCCTTCCTAGTTGTTCTTTTTAGCTGAAGGGCTAAGATCTGCTTTACAGAAATAGGTTTCGGTTTCCCCTTTAGTATGAATGGTTGTCTTTCATCATTTATGCAGTGCAGAGTTTTGTCCCAACAATTCAGCATGGTCTTTTTCTTTTCTAACCAGTCCATTCCTATCAGTAAATCATAGGAACCTAATGGCAAAATGTTTAAATCTACCTCTGTCTGATATTCATTCAATTTAATAGCTGTTTTAGGTAGCTTGTGAGTTACCTTACGTTTAGTTCCGGTAGCTAACTGTACCAACCAAGGCTGTTGAAACTTTTCTGTTCTGAGTTTACATTTTTCTACAACTTGTGGACTAATAGAACTCAAAGAAGCACTCGGGTCAATTAAGATCGTAACAGATTGATCAGAAATTTTACCTTCCATTTTGACCATAGTAGACTAGTGTTCCGCTTGTCGGTTCTCCAAGGCTGCACTGATAGTGGGGATATTCCTTGCTACGTCATTCACTGTGGTAGCTTCTCTATCTCTTAGTACCATCTGAATATTTTGGTGTGGACAGTCCCTCAACAGATGAGGTTCTCCACAACCCTACCACTTCAAAGGCTCTCGCATTTTAACAGTTTCTTCCTTCTTATTATTCCCATCTATTTTCTTTGAACCAACTTGGGATTGAGTAGTTTGACTTTCCTTTGTGTTGTTAAATTTCTTCCGCTGATGATTCCTACCAAAGTTCTTCAAATAAGCTAGTTTATGTTTCTTTCCTTTGAATTCACCCCTGTTTGTCCAGCTCTCCCCTTATACTGCTGGTAGCATAATCTGGCTTTCCTCACCACTTCGTCCATTGTTTTTGGATTATCGAACTCTATTTTCTCCTTATACACAGTAGGCAAACAGTTCAAAAACCTTTGCACCTTTGCTTTATCTTCACGAATATAAGGAACATATCTTAACAGATTTGTGAACTTGGTGACAAACTCATCTATGGTGAGCTGTCCCAATCTGAGTTCATGAAACTCTTTTGCTTTGTCATCATAATAGCGTTCGTTCAAATACTGGTTTTTAAATTTGACTTGGAAGTCTTCCCAAGTCACTGTTTTTTCATCAATGGCATGAACTTTTTTTGTTTCCTCCCACCACAAGGTAGCCTTACCTTGCAGTTGGTAGATAGCTAATCTGGCCCTCAGATTGCCTTCATACTCGTAGACCTGAAAATACTTAATCATATTCAGCAACCACGCCTCAGCATCTTTCTCCTTCTCTCCATCATAGGAGGGAGGTTTTATTTTCCGGAATTCAACCTGTAATTCCTTCTTTTGTTTAGACTGGTGTCTAGTGGTGTCATCTTCCTCAGAATCATCTGAGAGATTGACCCTACCTTTCCTTCTCCTTCCGGAACCTTCACCTTCTTGGCTGTTCCGCGAAGTCAGTTCTCTTATAAGTTTTTCCTGCTCCTCAATGGCTAAAGATAGCCTGTCATTCTGGCTTCTTAGCTGGGCCATATCCTGTTGCATCCTGTGCAACATAGCCATCAAAGGAGCATTGGGATCCGGCTTATTATCTCCACCACCAAGATCAACATAAAGCTCGTCTTCTTCAGGCATTGACTTTTCAGTTTCAGTACTCTTTTTACTGTAAAACAAAACAACATCAGTAACACAATTTTTTCAAAAAAATTTAATTTCATAACAGTGAGCACAAAAACAGCCCAGTTTTCCAACTTGGGCTCTGATACCATTTGTAATGTCTCTCAAATATTTTTTTTTTCTAAATATTTTTACATAGGAATTTCATCTGAAAGGCTTCATAGGTTAAGTACCTTTACATATAATTTTCCTTTGACATTTACTTTTTCCATCATTTATATAAAACATTTGTTTTATACCTTACTCTTGTGGTACATGTAACTTTACATTTCTACAATTTCTATATATATATATATATATACAATAAATATGTAAGTATTAAATCAACCTCTCTTTAACTACTTACAACCTATTATCTTTTATAATTTTATAAGTTGTGCCCCTTAGGATCCATCCCTCTTTAACTTATGATTTCATTTTATTTACTATCTCGAATTATTAACCTTAGGCTTTATTGCCAAGGAAATATCATTTGGATCTTTTGCTTTTACCATATATATATATATTCATCTACGTTAATCATACCCACGAAGATTTATGTTCTACTATACATATCGTGCTTGTAATAAAATATGGGATTTGACAATCCAACGCTTATAATAGGCATCATCTATTTATATCATTTTTACATTGAGAATAATTATCAAGTTTTAATTTGAATAAGATTGGATTTTTAAACGAATCTCGAGGATTTCTGACATATGATTTAGACCTGATCTTTCGGGAATTTTAATTACATTATTTTATTAAATATCTCGCCTTCCGTAATGTTTAACAGCTATGCCATCAATGAAATGTGTTTATCCATGCAAGGTTTTACAGAGTCTTTTGATGGTATCGAAACTTAGTGGTACTCTGTACGGTAGAGTTCATAAATGTCATTAAGACTTTGGCGTACTTTCGCCCGTCGAATTTGATTGTTCTCGAGGGTTTCGTTGTTTAGCCCTAACAGGCTACGAATCCCTCAGATCACGCCATCTGTAGGGTGGAGATGATCTAGGGTTTTCTCCTAGTTCCCTGGTTTATAAGCGATGTCTTCAATGAGAGTGAGAATTTATTTCTTCCCACCATTTCTTCGGACCCTAGCGCTCTTTCACTCCCAAGACTCGCTTTCGCCAAAGATGAAAAAATCATTTTTCGGGCTGCCGATTATATCGGCGATAATTTCGACGATTTTTTGAAATTATCGTTAGCGCGATATTATCGCGATAATTACGAAAAAATCGCGATTATTTTGGTAAAAATCGTGGGCCCATCAAATAGCAACCCTATAAGTTCAAAAATCGATTTTTTTTTTGTCATTTTTGCAGCCCTCTCATTTTCCTGACACACCCTGTTGGCAGTTCATGGTAATGTTAAATTCTTAAAGTAAAAGTGATATTTCCTTTATTTTTCATTTTCATCCTTTTACTTAAATTTTTAACATTACCATGAAATGACTCGGGATGTTTAAGAGTGGTTTCGACCTCATTGGATTTCATATGGAGAAACTAGAATTTTAGATTTCACTCAAAATTCAACAGACTTAATGGTTTTCAGGGTTTCATGGTTTGGGGATTTGCATTGTTTCCATTTGATTCTATTATGTGTAAGGGTATGAGATTGGCATTTGATCAAGAGTATGAAGTCTTTTAAGAACCTTGATGTTGGTGGCATTGATTGTTGAACTTTGTTGATGTTGGTGGTATTGATTGTTGAACTCCCCTACTGTGGCCTTAACAGAATGTACCCTTCACTCAAAGGAAAACAACTGGTTAGGCATGTTAATCTTTTTCTACTGCATTTTAAGGTTGAGCAATCCAAGTCTGAAGACTTTGAGTTAGATGATGTTTATGTATCTTTTGTTGATGATCCCATTTCTAGTAGCGATGAATCAATGATGAGTTTCATGAGGAGGAGGAGAAGGAGCAACAATAGGAGGAGGAGGAGCAACAATAGGAGGAGGAGGTGACACCACCTACCCCTGCTATCGGTAGAGGACGTGGTCTACCTCCTTTAGCTCCTAGTGCTTCAGGATCTGGAGCACAACAGAGTCCATTGCCAGCCCCGCCAACTTCTTCATCTAGAGGGAAAGCTGTTACATTTTCTCGCAAGAGGGGCAGAGGAAATCAGTAGTATAGGTTATTTGGTGCATTCCTTTGTATATAACATTATGACTCATGATATGAGATACATTATTATATTTTTTGTTTATATTTTGAGGTTGAGTTGAGACTCAGGACTTAGTATTCAGGACAGGATTCAGTTTTATGTGTGATGTAGCACTAGACATGATATTACACATCTTATATATTAGTTTTTTTTCATATTTATGTGTCAATGCATTTATTTTATGCTGTAGATGCTTTAGATATTAAAAAAATTGAAAAAAAAATGAATATTTTTGTATGTGCCGATTTTTTCCCGATTTTTACGATTTTTTCCCGATTTTTTCCCTCGGCGATAATATCCCGATCGCGATTTTTTCATATTTGCTCTCATGGGAGCCTTATCTTGGCTAATACCTTCGGTAAGTTATTATTTGCCATGCCACTTTGAATTGTCTGGTTCGATTTTTTTATTTTTTATTTTTTTTTAAACCGTAGAACTTCACAATCATTTTCTGGTTCTTTATTTTAGAGTGAATGAATGTACATTATGGCTCTCTGATTGCGATTTCTATGGTTTTGAAGCTTAAAGCATTTTTCGTTTGAACTTCTAGTTGTATACGATTTAATTTCCTCTCACCGTGTCTTAATACAACGTTGTATAATTTTTCGTTCGTATGGGTAGGGACTATGATGTTTAAAATGGAAATACGATTTTGGTATAATTTCTCTTACCCAGGAA
Source organism: Pinus albicaulis (assembly GCA_034641835.2). NCBI lineage: Eukaryota > Viridiplantae > Streptophyta > Pinopsida > Pinales > Pinaceae > Pinus > Pinus albicaulis. The sequence continues at coordinate 898,561,540 of CM076576.1, read as the reverse complement.
TTATAAATCCCTTTATTCCCTTTTCGTTCAGTTTTTCACTTCTCGGTTTACATTTCGTTCGTTGCTTTCTGGAATTTGATTTACCTCTTCTCCTTGAGGTCCCCGAGAGGCATAGCTGGGACCAGGGTCTCTCGAAAGCTTTCCTCGAAAGCGTTTCGTGCATCTATCATGAGGCTTTCGGCCTACTAACTGAAAGGTAATGTTCTTGCCCTAATAATTTTATTTTGTTTCACAGAATATGCGTTTCTTTCCTTCCTCAAATTGTGCGAGGCTGAGACAAAATTGTAACTTTTTTCAATGCAGGTACTATGTCAAATCTGGCTTGATCAAAATCTTTCACTTCCTTCGTTGTTTTATGTCTACTTTTCTTTCGATCCTAACCAGTCTCATACTTTCCAGGTTGGTTGAGACCTTTGTATGGAATGAACTGCAAATTTCCATTTTCGTCCCATTCTTTGGGTCAAAAGGATTTAATAACTAATTTCCTGTTTAATTAAACAGAGAAATTCCATACGGGAACGATTTAAATCTTTATATTCGGATGTACAGTAGCCCTTTAAATTTATGGACTGAATATTATTGTTTCATGTATTTTATACGATGTTCTATGTCTGATATCTGGGATATTCCCAAGACCTAGAATCAGTTTACTTTTCATTTAAATCGTATACATATACTATTATAGCTATCATGCTCTTGATATCCAAATAAGGTAAATTTATATTTGAAGGTTTGATTTTATTTTCAACACCTGGGAATTGTCCTAGTTGTGACTGTAATGATTTATGATAAGTCTCTTAAGTTGCCCAGATTAAAGTTTTTTCATTTACGACCTTACCGGTTTGAACTTAATTTTCGTTAAGAATATCCGTCAGTGGAAGCTACTCTATAATTTGTGAAATATGGAGACAGTCTTATTCTCAATCGCTGGTTTATTAAATTTTTCATACACAGGCATACAAATTTGTCTTTGCATCGGTGACCTATCATTACCAATGTAATGTACTTGTATGTTCTTTTGCTAAAAATACCAGTCCAATGTATTCTTAACTTTAGGATTTGTTTTCCTATTATAAAATAAACTGCATATTCCTTTTCACAAGTCCACACTGTATCAGAATTAGGTATTTAAATCAGTCTGTATAAAATCCATATAACTATTAACAGTTATTTCCGGATAACAATTTTATTTCCTAAATGCTCATGTAAGTTTTCTTTTCTATGCATCTATAAAAATTTATGCTAAGTGTTTCACCCCTACTGTTAGTCTCTTTTTTTCTTTAGACAGGAAATAAAATTTATTTACAGAATTATTCTACTGAATTCTCCTCTAATATATATATATATATATATATCCCGCTTTTCTTTTCAAATAATTTTTTTCCTTTAGGCAGGTGTATATTCATATAAAGGTTTTTATTTCTATGTAGAGGTTTATTACATTTCTATCCTAAAATTCATATGATAAAGATTTATTTCTCTGTTACTGTGCATTTCAATGTTTAAATGTAAAAAGGGATTCATATTTTTCAGCAGTATACATATATTCACATGCCTAGTAAATACATGTAGAAGTATACAGATACCTTCAATCTGAATGTAAATGTAAAAGTATGTAAACATTTTTCCATTATCACATAACTTTATATTTCCTTTATTTCTTCTGAGAGTCTCCCATCTCCATATTTAAGTCTCTCACAGACTTAGAAATTCTGGTGGATGGCCCTCAGTCAACCAATTTCATACAACTATACAGATTTGGAAGTATTTCTTCTTCCGTTAATATCTGTTAAATGTATGAATACTCAAGATAAATCATTTTCTTTATAAATCTACAGCAGACTATAAATCTACAATTTATAAAATATACTTTCTCTTAAATCAGAAATATCTTAGTAAAGTCAACGAAATTGTATTTTATAATACTCTAGTGAAATTAAGCAGAGATATAGACTATTAGATTTATAGCAAAATTTTGCTGGTACTATTTTAACTATTCTATAGAATGGCATTTCTTCCTAGAATAAATTTTTTGTTTCTTTAGATATAACTCTTGCTTGCAATAGCCAGTTACAGTTTATCTTTCTGAAAATCTACTATTTTCTTCCTTGAAGTATTTATACAGAATTTAATATTTCATCCTTATTAAATTCACTTCATAGTTTCTTATGTATAAGATCTATTTATTTATCTGTCAGCTTTATACTACAAACGCAGATTAAAGTTATAAGATTTAATTGTCTATGTGAGTAAGACATATCTCCAAATTTAGACCAATATCAGGTTTAGAGATTCTGGTTGATATTCTCCCATTAGACTATCTTCCTGCAACTATACAAATTTTAGAGAATTATTTCTTCTAATAAAATCTGTTAAATGTAAGGAACTCCCTATTTACATCATAAAATTTTAATACTCTCAAGCCAAGTAGAACATAATTCTGCAACAGTAATTTTTTTTAGTTATATGTGCATACCACTTCTTCCTATGACCAGTCCTCCCAACCTTGGAATTCTTCTATCTCCAGAATTCACTCTCGAGCTGAGATCCTTCAGCAACAGACTAACCCCCAGTCTATTCTGAAGTAGCTTACTTAAGCCATGCTTTCCCTAAGCCTGTTTCCAAATTCTGCATCCAGAATTTTTAGGATGCTTTCTTCCTATTTTTGCCTAGGCTTTCCTCAATGAGGTACTTTAAAGCTGTTTTCTCTATTTTTCCAGCTTTTTCACCTCTTCTCAATTACTTTCCTCTTCATTGAGGAATTTAGATTTTTCCTCTTAATCTAATTTAGCATTTTTCCTTTCAAGGTTTTTTGAAAGGTTTTGGGAAATTCTTAACTGGTTTTGGGAAATTCTTAACTTTATCCATATCCTCATGGATTAGGCTTATGATCTCCAATCTCATCTGGTCATAGTGCACACATAAATATTCCATTTATTTTCATTAATAAATATTTAAATAAAATCCACACAATAATTATCCATTGGGGTCCACTCCCCTTTGGATTTTTGTTCAAATGTCTAATTTAAAATGCATAGAAACTAGGGGTGTTACAATACCTCACTCTCGCAAGTCCCGACTGATCCGGATGAGAAACTAGTGAAACACCATCTGGCTCTGCGCAGCAACTGCGTAAGCCTGTGTAGCCTTGCTGAAGAACTGTGTCACCCTAGCTCTGCATGGATCTGCCTTTCCCGGATCTCGGTTTCAGCCTCCTCGCCCAGAAACCCTTCTCCCGACAAAATTTAGGACTTTTCCTTGGAGATGCTGCACTACCTCTGCGTGGGCCTACGTCACCCTCCTGAGGGACTGCATAACTCCCTTTGATGGTTGTGTTGCCTCCACTACGTCTCTGCTGCCCTTGCTCTGCACTGTACTCTTGGCCCTCCTGACCAATCACTGCATCTGCTCCTCGCTGCAACTCTGAGCTACTCGGATCTGATCTTCGTCTGAGCACTGCTCCGTCAAAAGAATTCGATTTCTTAGACTCGGTGTGTGTGTCTCCAACCGGCCCCAAGCCTTTCCTTATACTTTCCTCGTTGACATATCAACGACTGTGATTTAATCTCTTATCGACGACTTGGATTAAAATACTGTTTGATTCGCGTCACTTAGAACATTTCATCACATGTGTTTAATTAATTCACTTCAATTTTTCTAATTCCCTAAGTTAGACTTAGTGTCCTCATTAAAAAAATTAATTATTTTAATATCTCACACACCAGATGAAATTTCTCCAAACGCTTCCTGGGTTTTGGAGGTTTTGTGTGTCTTAGCCCCTCCACAAAATTTCAGGGCTAGAGCACACCCGATGCTACCTCAAAATCTCAACAGAGAATGGTATGGTTGAATTGATGGTTACTTGCAACAAATGGGATTCGTCAAGAGCAACGCTAATCCCAATCTCTACTATCTCATAGTAGAGAATGAGTCTCTGATTTTGGCTTTATATGTAGATGATTTGTTTTTGACAGGATCATCTAGGCTCATCAAACATTGCAAGAATAATCTGGCAAAGGAATTCGACATGAAGGATTTGAGACTAATGCACTATTTTTTAGGATTGGAAGTTTGGCAACAGAAGGGGGAAACCTTTGATGGGCAAGGGAGATACACTACAAAAATTCTGAAGAGATTTAAAATGGAGGACTGTAGACCCATGGTTACTCCAATGATTACCAATTGGAAGAAAATTGATGCATCTGAAGATAAAGAAGTGGACCCCACCTTGTAGAGGCAACTCATAGGGTCTCTTATGCATCTGGTCAACACCAGGCCAAACATTTTCTACATTGTTAATTCCCTCAGTTATTTCACGGTAAAACCAAAGAGGGCGCACTAGGAAGCTGCTAAGCATGTTCTCCGATATGTGTAAGGAATAGTCGAATATGGATTAAAATACACCCAAGGCGATGATATCAGACTGCGTGGATTCACAGATACAAATTGGGAAAGAAGTTCATTAGATCAGAAAAGTATCGCAGGGTACTGCTTCAACATTGGATCAAGAATGACCTCCTGATGCAGTACGAAGCAGAAGTCCATAGCACTGAGCACAATTGAAACAGAATATATGGTAGCTAGCGCAAGTTCGTGTGAGGTCATATGGCTTAGGAAGCGGCTCATGAATTTATTCAGAAGGAAGATGGAGGCAACAAACATTCTATGTGATAATTAGAGTTGCATTAAGCTCTCCGAGAATCCTGTTTTTCATGATCGGTCGAAGCACATCGACATCAGGTGTCATTTTATCAGAGACTGTGTTCAGTAGGGGCAGTACAATTGCAGTACATTCCCACTGGAGATTAGGTAGCAAACATCCTCACCAAGGCCCTAGGGAGAACAAAGTTTGCTCACCTCAGGGAAAACATGGGGATGGTTGAAAATTTGTTTCAGTTGTAGAAACAAATGAAGCAACACTTAAGAGGGAGTTGTAGTACAGATGTGGTCGTGGCAGTGTCATGGGCAGCAGTACAGTGGAAGCACCAACGCAATGGTTGATGGACAAATTTTCAGATGTCAGCAGCGCAGAGGATGCTTCAGGGCCAGAGAAGTATGCAACATGCATGTTGTTAGATCAGCTTCCTCGCTAAGAGGGAGTGTTTCTTTTTGGTAGCATCGGAAGTGCTCTAAGTCTCAAAATTTGTGGAGAGGCTTAGGCACATGTATTCCAGAGAACCCAGAAATCATTTGTAGAAATTCCACTCGGAATGTGTTTTATTAAAATAATTAATTATTTTAATGGGGACCCTAAGTCTAAACTTAGGGAAATTAAATAATTAAAGGGTATTAATAAAACAGAGTGTGAATCTTCTAGAGAACATGGATCAAGTCAAGTTATGATCTTAGCCGTCGATTAAAGACCTAATCTCGGCTGTTGATTTCTCAACGAGAAGACTATAAAGGAAGGCTTGAGGGTCATTTTGAAAACACACTAGTGTAGATACTAAATTGCCCAAGTAAATCGATTTTCTTAGTGGCTGAAGTTCGGTAAGAGAAAATTGATCCAGAGGGAGAGTTGCAGGTGGAGGAGAAATAGAGAGGGTTTAGCATCAATCCAGGGTGCAGGAGCAGGTGACGCAGGGAAAGGAAGAGGCAACGCAGAGGTAGGAAGGGAACAACACATAAGGGTGATGCAGTTTTGCCTAGTGCCCACGTAGAGTTAGCGCAATGGTGATGCAAGAGACCAAGGAGGGTCCTTCCGGGGTCATTTCTCATCAAGAAATTTTGTGAGAAATTTCTCTAGTGTTATCATAGAGAATCTCTCTTCATTACTACTGATTGTAAATTGTACAAGAAGATTTTTGGTGAAGAATAATAGAAACCCTCATTTGCTGCACTAGTTTTCCCGCATTGGGTTTTTTCGAGGACAATTGTCCAAAAAATATCTGTCATTCTTGTGCTAGTATTCCTTGTATTTTGCTTAGCAATTGTATGGTGAAGTCTGCATTTGAATTTGTTTCAATATTACTGAAGAGATTTCGTAAATAGATTATATCTGAATAATAAGTAGGAGAAATCATGGGTTTGAACATCGCGATTTAATCGCGATGTTTTCAAAAAATCGCGATTTTTTGAAGCAAACAATTTAATCGGCGATGTTTTCCCTGATTTTTTCAAAAAATCACTAATCGCCAAAAAATCGCGATTCGATCAGAAAAAATTGTGGCAAAGGAAAACAACGGGTTTGAAGTGCGATTTTGATGTTTTTTTTTTCATTTTTACATGGACAGGTTTGGTTATGAGAGCTAAGGAGTGAAGGAGGAGAGCCAAGGAGGGAGATACGTGATCTACAAGCCCAAGATTGGACAAAAGTGAAGAATTTCTTGCAAGCCAAGCAAACAAAAATCGAATTTGGGCCAAGTGTCTCCAACAAAACATTTTTTCCAGGTATGGGCATCAAATTTGACCCATTTTTTTGTTTTTTTCTTGTTCTTCCATGGGTTTCTATCACCCATGTATTTTCATCATTTGTGATTGCATTTGGTTGTGTTTTTTTTGTTTGTTTTTGTTTTATTGAGAGGAGAGGGTTTATTTTGGTCAAAAATGCAAAAAATTGTTTATTAAATTTTGTTTTTTATATTTCTTCTTGTGCTCTTAGTTTCTTCCCATTATTTTTTCTTGTGTTTCAACATGTATTTTTTCCCATTATTTTTGCATTGAGTTGAGGGTTTTTTTTTGTGAAAAAAATCAAAATATTGTATGTAAAATTGTAATTTTTTAATTTTGTTTTTTAACTTGCAATTTTTCTTGTGCCCTAGGTTCAAATTTCAACGTTCAAACTTCAAAGTTCAAAGTTTCCAACATGCCAAGGAAATTAGATCCTTTATGGGAATTTGGTGAACTTGATCAGGGGTTTGACCGAGCAAACTTGACTTGCAAATTATGTGGTCAACACATGACAGGGGGGGTATACAGGTTGAAATACCACCTGGCACAAATTCCTGGGCATGAAGTAGGCCCTTGCACAAATACCACTGCAGAAATAATCAAAAGAGCCATGAACTCATTGGAAGGAATAGAAACCACTAAACTCAGCAAGGCAGCTCTGAAGAGTCAAATATCAGGGTTTAGAGTTGACCGTGAGAGTGGTAGTGGCTCTTCAGCATCAGCATCTTCTACAGGCAGCCCCGTAGCTGCCTCCTCATTTTTTGCTCCTAGAACCATTCACGGGGCACAGCCATCTATCTCCTCCCTTATTAAAAAAAAGGAGAAGGAAGAAGCTGATAGGTTGTTGGGAAAACTGTTTCTTTGGAGTGATATTCCTTTCATTGTTGCCAGGAACAATCCATTTTATCAGGCTACGATTGATGCTATCGCTGTTGTTGGCCCAGGATACAAAGCCCCTTCATATGATGACTTTAGAGGGCGCATTCTACAAAATGAGAAAGCTGACTGCACCAAGAGATTGGAGGAGTTAAGGGCATCATGGGAAGTCACAGGATGCACTGTGATGTCAGATGGTTGGACTGATCAAAGGGGTAGGACCCTTATTAACTTCTTGGTCAGTTGTCTCAAGGGGACAATGTTTATGAAATCTGTTGATGCATCTGCACATGTCAAAGATGCAAGATTATTATGTGATTTATTAGATGTATTCATTCTGGAGGTTGGGCCCCAAAATGTTGTCCAAATCATAACGGACAACGCTGCAAACTATGTTTCTGCTGGCAAGATGCTTATGGAGAGGTATCCGAGCATATTTTGGACACCTTGTGCTGCACATTGCCTTGATTTGATGTTGGAGGACATCGAAAAGATTGATTTTGTCAAAGATATTGTAGAATCATCAAAGAGCATCACAAAATTTATATATAATCATGCATCTGTGCTTCATTTGATGAGGACATTCACCAACAAGAAGGAGTTGGTGCGGCCTGCTATTACACGATTTGCCACTAGTTTCATATCTCTTCAATCCCTCTTGAATTCTAAGTGGGATTTGAAGAGAATGTTTCTTTCAGATGAGTGGCGTGCTTTGACTATCAGCCGCAAATCAGAGGGACAGGCCATCTGCAGGTTGGTGTCATATCAGGAAAGTTTCTGGGCTGGAGTGGAAGAGGTGTGTAGCATTAGTGAACCTTTGGTAAAGGTTCTTAGATTGGTGGATGGAGAGAAGCCCGCAATGGGCTACTTGTATGAGGCCATGGATAGGGCCAAAGAAGCTGTTCACAGCTACTATGATGATAAGGGTGATGAGGGGTTTCAGAAACAACTTCTTTTATGGGAAGTGATTGATGACCGATGGAACAACACACTCCATCGTCCCATTCATGCTGCAGGGATCTTCCTGAACCCCGGATTTGCTTATTCATGTAGTTTCCTATTTGATGCTGAGGTCATGGATGGCTTTTTCACTTGTGTTCAGAAGATGGTGCCAAATCCATCAGAACGTGCAGAGATATCCAAAGAGATGGAGGTATACAGAATGGCAGGTGGCACCTTGAGCTTCGACATGGTTGTCCAGGATAGGACTACTAAAATGCCAGGTAAGATTTTCATTATTTTAAAATTTTTCTTATGTTTGTAACTTTATAAGTTTATCTTATTTGTTGTAACTTGTAACTTGTAGATGCATGGTGGAGGAGCTACGGTGGCAGATTACCAAAACTCCAAAAACTTGCCATTAGAATACTCAGCCAAACATGTAGCTCTTCAGGATGCGAGCGCAATTGGAGTGTATTTGAAAAAATACACACCAAAAGGCGCAACAAGTAAAAAATTTAAAATATTCCAACTGATTTTTTGAATTCATTAAATATTTTTTTTTAAATATTTAATTTATTAATTTATGACCCTTGTACAGGTTGGAGGCCCAGCGGCTCAATGACATGGTTTACGTCTACTACAATCTTAGATTGTGGGTGAGACAACTTGAGAGGACACCTGATATGGAGGCCATCTCTTTAGATGCGATTGACACCACTGCTAAATGGAGGGTTGAGGCTGAGAGGTCTGTCATGGAGTCAGCCCCTGATTGGATAGAGCAAGAGGTAGTGGAGGGGGAGGAGGACGAGGAGGAGGAGGAGCAGCAGCAGGAGGAGCAGGGGGAGGAGGTGACACCACCTACCACTACTACCGGTAGAGGACGTGGTCTGCCTCCTTTAGCTCCTAGTGCTTCAGGTTCCCGTTCTGGTGCTTCAGTTTCTACTTCTAGAGCACAACATAGTCCATTGCCAGTCCCGCCAGCTTCTTCATCTAGAGGGAAAGGCAAAGCTGTTGTATTTTCTCGCAAGAGGGGTAGAGGAAATCAGTAGTATAGGACCATAGGTTATATGGTGCATTGACATTCCTTTGTATATGACATTATGACTCATGATATGAGATACATTATTATATTTTTTGTTGATATTTTGAGGCTGAGTTGACTCTTGAGACTCAAGACTTAGTATTCAGGACAGGATTCAGTTTTATGTGTGATGTAGCAGTAGACATGATATTACACATCTTATATATTAGTTTTTTTTCATATTTATGTGTCAATGCATTTATTTTATGCTGTAGATGCTTTAGATATTAAAAAAATTGAAAAAAAATGAATATTTTTGTATGTGCCGATTTTTTCCCGATTTTTACCGATGTTTTCTCGATTTTTTCCTCGCCGATTTAATCCCGATTGCGATTTTCAAAAGATTGGGAGAAATAATACCAGATATTGTAGTAGGATTTCAAGTTGAAC
>CM076576.1:898477963-898551761 GCA_034641835.2 Pinus albicaulis | reverse complement strand
AGCAGAAGCAGTTGCAGGAGAGGCAGCAGAAGTGGATCAGTAAGATCCAAGCCTATGACTTTGACATTGAGTACGTCAAAGGAAAAAATAACGTGGTAGCCGATGCCCTTTCACGTAGACCGGCCACGTTATCTCTTATGAGCTTGGACGCAGATTGGAGGGCTCGACTGTTGGTGGAGTACTCCAAAGACAGGTTTGCATGTGAGGTGTTGGATGGACAGGTAGCAGATGACAGGTATAGGGTGGTTGATGAGATTATCTATTACAGGGACAGGATCTTCTTGACTGAGGGGTCTCAGCTTAAGAAGAAGATACTCCGTGCTTCACACGACTCACCATTGGCCGGCCATCAGGGGTTTACCAAAACCTACGGGGCCATTAGACAGAGGTTCTCATGGAAGGGCCTCAAGGAGGACGTACTCCAGCATGTCAGGGAGTGCGATGTTTGTCAGAGGAACAAGGGAGAGATGAGCCATCCCGCAGGGTTGTTGCAGCCTCTTCCCATTCCAGAGGGGAAATGGGAGAGCATATCGATGGACTTCATCACAGGGTTGCCCATGGTGCAGGGCAAGGATTGTATCTTTGTCATCGTTGATCGACTGACGAAGTACGCGCACTTTTTCGCCATATCCGCGCATTACACAGCAGCACAGGTGGCCGAGCTGTTCTTCAGGGAGATTTTTTAGACTGCATGGTCTTCCTAAGACCATTATCAATGACAGGGACAGCCGCTTCATGGGCGGATTCTGGCAGGAGCTTTTCCGACTAGTGGGGACAAAGTTGACACCGAGCACTAGTTATCACCCACAGACGGATGGGCAGACGGAGATAGTTAACAAGTGGCTGGAGGGCTACTTGCGTAACTATGTCAGTGGGCAGCAACGAGCATGGCTGAAGTGGCTGCATTTGGGAGAGTATTGCTACAACACAACGCATCACATGTCCATTGGTATGTCACCGTTCTATGCTTTGTATGGGTATCATCCTTTGTCTTTTGCGGACGTGATGTTTGGTGTTAGCAGGGCTCCGAGAGCCAAGATTTGGATCCAAGAGAGTCAGGACATCCTCCGAGCCCTCAAGGATAACATGGCCACGGCGCAGAATCAGCAGACGCTGTATGTTGATAGACATCTGGTAGAGAGACAGTTTGAGGTAGGAGACTTAGTCTACCTACGATTACAGCCATACCGACAGTCGTCACTTAAGCAGAAGGGGGTTGAGAAGCTCAAGCCCCGCTTTTATGGGTCGTACAGGGTGATACGCAGGATTGGACAGGTTGCATATGAGTTAGAGCTGCCCCAAGGCAGCAAGATTCATAATATTTTTCACATATCATTCCTGAAGAAGGCATTGGGACAGCAGGTGATAGTCACGGATGAGTTACCACCCACGGATGATGAGGGGCATCTGGTGTTGCAGCCAGAGGCTATTATTGATACCAGGGAGAGGCAGCTATGGAGCAGGACGGTCCGGGAATTCTTGGTGAGGTGGAAGAATTTGCCGGATGAGGATGCCACTTGGGAGAATGAGAAGATTCTGCAGCATCCATCACTTCAGTTGCTTGAGGACAAGCAACATTTTGCCAGGGGAGACTGTAATATTCCCAATTAGCAACAGCTAATTGGAATATTCGATTTTTGTATAGTTTTGCCGACTATAGTCTATTAATAAATAAAAAGTGAGAGGAGGGTCTAACTCACTTAAATAAAATAAAGTGTTTCCCTAGTAGCACAACATTATAACTTATGGGGGAGCCATGGGGGTCCAATACCACGCAGAGGAGGTGGCCCACGTAGCCTCTAGGAGCTTCTGCGCAGTTTGATGAGGAGCATGTGGAGAAGAGGGGGACCACGTTAGGGTTTTGGAGAGGGGCCGCGTGGTAAAAGGTGGGAGAGCTTTTTGTAATTTGGCATTTTTGTTTTTGATGACTGAGCTAGACTTTTGTCTTCTTGAGCCTGTTGTTGTTTGCCTTGTCTGCGGCTTTTGTTTAGTGCGTGAGTGTCTGCAGTCGGAGATCTCACCCTTAGCCCGGGAACTTTGAGTGCCTACTCGGGTAAGGTCATTTCTTCGATCTTTAGCTGGAGAGTTTTGGTTGGTTGTTTCTTTGAGGAAGCCGGGCTTTTCTTGTGGTACAACGCGATCCCTGGGAGAGAGGACGCAGTTCTACTTGGAGGTGATCTGGTGCGAGGTTTCTGCAGGAGTTTCAGTTGATATCCGGAGGAGAGGATCAATCTTTGCCAGTAGGAGGTTTCCTGAGGAGTTTGTGGCACAGTTTCAGCTATCATCATTTGGCATCTGCGCTGAGCCTTGGAGTGCAGCGTAATTCCCTAAGGAGGCACTTTTTGGTGATTTTCGGAGGCTGACCATTTTTTATATGGTTTCTGGGTTTTTTCCGGGTTGGCGAGTACAGGTGGTCTGCAGATTTTCAGCTCATTCTGGCAAGGGGATCAGCCCCTAGTTTTCAGTCCATTCAAGCAGCAGCAGTTTTACCATTTACGGCAGTTTTCCAGCAACTGGGACGCAGTTTCTTAGAGCAGCCATTTCCTGTCTTTCTGAGAGAGTCCCTCACTTGCTTTGAGCAAGAATAGGTGTTATCATTCTGATCATCTATTGTATTTCATTATATTCTCAGATTAATAAAATGGCTTAGCATTCCCGGCGTTTTTATGAGTATTTGCTTTATGTTCTATTTCAGGCATTTTCTATATTGTCGTATGCTTGTATTGCTGTCTATTTCCCTTCCGGGATATTACATCTGCAGGCACCAACCTACAGGAGGCTCCAACCTCAGTCAGCTACAACTGACATTTTATCAAGTTACAACTTGATGTGGAAGCACCAACTCCCATCTATTTTCTGCAGGCACCAACTTACAGGAGGCTCCAACCTCAGTCAGCTACAACTGACATCTATCAAGACACTACTTGATAGGGAAGCTCCAACTTCCTTACTTTTTCAAAAGAAAAACACTTGCTGATTTGCCTTGGATATCATCTCTGTTCTGTTCCTTCTTCACTGTTGTGCACCAGCCTTCATATCTGCCCTGCATCATCTTTGCATTTTCTCAAATTCTCTTATCAGCTCCTCCTTCTTCTCTGCCTCACAACTTCATTTCTTCATTCTCTCTGATTCTCTATCAGTTCCTCCTTCTTCTCTACCTCACTGCTTCATTTCTGCATTCTCTGCTTTTCTATCAGCTCCTCCTTCTTCTCTGCCTCACTGCATCATTTCTCCATTCTCTAACCTCTCTCCCCTCTTTATGCATATCTATGAGATATCATTTATAGAGTTCATCTCATGACTATTTGCATTCCACAGGGAATTCGAAGTGAACAGCCATGACTCTTTGACTTCTGCCTTCTCATTTCTTTATCCGCTTATTCAGAAAAACATATAACAATAGATATACATTTCAACATTACAGTGGGATATTTCTTTTCCTGCGGAGACTTGCCAATGCATCACAAACAATATAAAATCAATTACAACATTTACAGTCACATTTTCAGTTACATAAAGACAATTTTACTCAGCCCATTTTCTGGCTTTTGACTTTGCTGGCTTTGTCTTTTCTGCTGCTGTCAGGTAACTATTTTGCCTTCTTCTGCTCACTGTCTTCTGCATATTTTCCAGTTTTCTGTGCTTGTACAACTGTCAAATTCATTCCTGTGCATATTCCTGTTCACCGTGATTGTCTGTCTGTTGTATATATATAGCTGCGTTACAATATATATAACTGTTGACTTTAAATCTGGGCAAATTCCAATGCTTTGGTTTCCTTTACTGGCAGTTTCAATAACTGAATGCGGAGGCTTTAATATCGCCATGGTTATAAACCCAATATATGCCCTCTATGCAAGGTTCTCTCCTTTTATTATTTCAAGCAATTAATGTTCATTCTCGGCATTATTATTTTGATATTCGAACCTTAGAAACCACAACCCAATGGTTAATCAATCATTCAATCGTTCAATATGTGTTCACGGCTTTCACACATCAGGCCTGAAGCTTTAACACCTATTGTGTCCTCAACTCACTTGCTATGAGACACCACAACAAATCTTCAACTTTAGATATAACGCAATTTCAACTATCGGCATAATTATACAGAGCTTTAACATACAAACTGCCGCGTTATTTAACTTCGATACCTCTTGGCAATGTAACAATAATGAATCATTTTAATAGATAAAATGTCCTTTTCGGACCCACTTTCCGAGCTTGCATCATTCTTCGATGCGATGCGATCACTCCGATTCGATGCGATGCGCTGCCTCCGAAGACTTCCGATTGCGATTACACCCTTTGCGATGGTTCCGATGCGATTGATCGCAACAAACAGTCGCAATCGCAATCGCAACAGTCAGTCGCAATCGCGACTTTCAAACAATCGTTCCTTTGTTCTTCCAATCCGCCGATGCGATCATCGCTCGATCCAACGGTCACAAATAACTGTGATCTAACGGTTGTGATTCAATTGCTCAATCGCAATCGCAACATTCAACAACTCGTTCCCTTTGTCTTCCGCTGTGCCGATGCGATTGGTTTCTTCGGATCCGATAGCATTAAAACTCCGTTCTATAACCGCTTGAAGTCTGGATCTTTGTTTAAACACGATTTCAACCTGATATTTAGTATATTTTGGGCGTTTTTGCCTATAGGACCAGAATGATACAGTACGCCCCGAATGTGCCTTTTAACACAACAATTTCCTTTAATAAAATGAAATATGCAGGTCAGCATCAAGGTATTCAGGAAAACAAAACATTCGAGGCCTCCACGCAAGATCGAACTGCGGACCTTCACATAATTGTAACATTGCCTCCTCCTTCTTCGTTTTCTTCTGCAAATCGACTCACGGTTCAACTTCACTATTCATCAACCCCTTTATCCTGGGTTTTGTATGGAACTACAGTTCCATTCTTGTAGATTCACAATCAAAATATGGCTTCCCTTGCCTTCAATCAAGCCATCATTTCATCATTTCCACGGATGCGTTACTTACTCTATGCACCAGCAAATTCGCCCTTACCCTATGATTTTTCTTCAGTCTCTGGTTTGACTCTTATTTGCAGTATGTGTGTAGCCCCTTTCTCAGTTGCGTATATAGAATCCACTCCACCGGTTAGACTTGTAGCAAATCCCATGAGGCTCCGATCTTCTACGCCTTCAATTCAACAGTTCTTTTCCTCACCTTCGAACTCCGCTACGTTACCAGAGTTCTGTTCCTCATCTTGATGTAATTCTGCAGAATGAATTGATGTATTCTTCCCAACAGTGCTTCACAGTCTTCCCAATGGAGAAATTCCTTTCAAGCCTGATATTCGATCAGTGGCCTTTCTATCCTCATTACTCTGTCTCTCCAGATCTGCTACTTCTGCTTTGTCCGCTGCTTCTGTTCCTTATTTGCCTTGCTGCCTTGCTACCTCTCTACTTCTTTGCTATCTCTGTTGCTCTCTTTGCTGCCTCTGCTACTTGTCTTATGCTCTCTCTGCTGCCTCTGCTTCTTGTCTGCTTCTTTGTTGTCTCTGCTACTTCTTTGCTGCCTCTGTTACCTGGGCTGCTTCTTTTTGCTGCCCTGCTTCTTTAAATGGCCCTGTCTCTGCTGCTCGACCCTCTATACATCTTGCTACCTCTTTTGCTATTTCTCTGCTTCTATGCTGCTCTCTTTTCCTTGTTGTTGTTTCAGGTGTTCCTCCTTTGCCATCTCCTTTGCCATCAATGACAACATTTCCAACATTTTGTACTATTGCCCATGACTCTGCCATTGCCACTGCAACTTCCGTACTGTAGCTCCCTCTCAATATGTTGCATTTGTGCTGCTCATAGCACTGCCACTGCTGATCTGCTGCATTGCAACTTCAGTTGTTGAGAGAAACAACTGAATCTCTTGCCCAATCTTTGACAGACAAGTCAGATGGGCTGCATCCTCATCACTGAAGCTCCATAGGCTACAGATCTGTTCTGGTATCTAAAGAACGATGTACAACTATAGTTCTGCCTACGTAATTAGACTCCCTCTGCACTACTGAAGTCACATCAGCTCCTTGTGCTGAAATCTATCACGCTGCTAGTGCACTGCGCTGTCCCTCTGAAGCTTTCTGTGTTGTAGCAGCGCTGCACTGCGTAAGCAGTACTGCTCTGCACTACTGAAGTCACTTCAGCCTCTGCGCTGCTACTACTTATATGCTGCTACTGCTTTGCTCTGTGCTGCTCCTCCCAGCCTTCAGATTTGCCTCTGTCTCTTCCTCATCTGTGATCTATGCACCCTCTGCTCCACTTGTCCCGCTATTGTCTTAAGGCTATCGTAGCTCGCATGTGATCTAAGAGATGAGCTGCTCAAGGATCTCACCTTCTTCTATATAGCTCCTATACATATCCATGTCACTCGACCTCCGTGGTTCATGAGCACTCATGGCTGCATCATCTCCTGACACATCATCTGCCATAGCGGCTTTGGAAGAAGATGCTTACTTGTCCCTTTTCTTCTCTGGACAATGGCTGGCAAAATGTCCCATTTCATCACATTGGAAGCACTTGCTCTTTGAAAGATCCTTCTTCTTCTTTGGCTGCTTCTTTGATGCCAAGGCTGCATCTTCCTCCTCTTCTTTCTTCACTTTGCTCAATGCAAGGTTGTGCTGCCTCTTGGTGAATCTGCGTAGTTCTTCTTGACACAGGATTGACCACAAGTTGTCCCAATCTGGGAGGTCCGCTCTGCCCAAGATACTTCGAAAAAAGGTTTCCCACTCATCCGTGACTGCATTGAGGGCAGTCTTGACTATCACAGCATCATCTACGGTTGCACCTGTTGTAGTCAGATGATCCCTGATTGACTGCAGTCTAAAGAGGAAGTGATCCATATCTTCTCCCTTGGCCATCATGAATGACCTCATTTGGGTCTCCAACAGTATTTTTGTTTGGACAGATTTTCCCTCGTATAGGGAAGTCAAGGCCTTTCACATCTTGTTAGCTGTCTTCTTCTCAGCTATATTCGCACAATATGGTCCTTGCCACTGTCCATAATTAGCTGCTTGGCATGCCCAGTAGCTTCCTTATGCTTCCGAAGGAGATCTGCATCTGTCGGTGTGGCCAGAGTCTGCTCTCCATGGTCTCTTAGATTATACGCCTCAAGGACAATCAGGATCCTTCGCTTCCAAACCGAAAAGTTTGAGAGGCCATCTAGCCTATCCTGATCAAGCAGTCCATGAGGAGCCATCTGCTCAGAATGTGTTGGAACTTCATTTTCTCTTTGCTAGAGAAATGGATCTAAGGCCCTTGGTTAAACAGGTGCCTTCTGCTCCCTCTGACACTTGATTTCCCTCCTTGGAAATCTACCAAATCAACTATGATTCAACTTCTTCTTTGATCCTCTGATCAAACTCTAAGTTTCCTTAGGCAAGAAACTTCCTAAGAAGCTGATCTCCTCCCAATCTTTGTGACTTGTGCTAAGGCCAAAAAAATCTGAAAACCTTAGAATTCTAACCCCACCAGCTCTTCTAAATTTATGCAGTCTTTTCTGGATCTGACAGATTCAGATCTGAATCAAACTGGCTGGCTTCAGACCAAACCAGCACTGTTTCTGAGTTGCCTCTACACAGTAATTACATGGGCTTGCTAGGACACAACGCTGGATAGCGTCACCCTTCCCTCTGTGTGAATTTGCTCCTAAAAACTGCGTTGTACCTTCAGATCTGCATTTTCGCTGCTTTCTACAGGTAGATCTTTTATATTCTCCTGCTGGTGACCCTTCTAGATCTGCAATGGCTTTGAACCCATGTAGAAATTTCTGAATCTTTTATCTTATGCAAAAATTATTACTGTTAATCTGGTTAAGCTCCTCCTACTTATACAAGTTATTTACTGAATAAATTCAAATTAAAATCGAAGCAAAACACATAATAGATCTCTAACAATTCAGATCTAGAATAAGCACATGCACACATTGACAAAGTGACAGTTATTTCTGGACAAATAGCCCCCAGATAAACCCAAGGTGGGAAAACTGGTCTCTGGCTGCTGGAGGGCCTTATTATTAAGAATATTTCTGAATACAGAAATACTGGTTCTAGATCTGGAAATCCCGACAGAGAAAATACTAGATCTACAGCTCATTAGCTGATCTAGGGCCAAAATAATAACTGATCCACAACCTCAAATGGGATTTACAGAACTCAGCCAAGATTAGGCCTAGAAACCCCAGCGCTGTCTCTGAAAGGCTCTGCGTCAACCTCTGAAGCCCCTAAAATCCTCTGCATCAGCCTTGGATGGCCTCCAAACCCTCAGCGCTGCTCCGGAAGGGATTGCGTTACCCCAGACTGGGTGACACAGTCACTACGCTGCCCCTGAAGGGTCTCTGCGTAACCCCTGAGGGTTTCCTGCTAAAAATCACGCTATCCTTGGAGAGACTGCGTTGTCCTTGCTGCTACATTCCTCTGCGCTGTCCTTGAACTGATCTTTGCCTCTTGTGTATTCTAGACCTTTGGATCAGATCATCCCCTTGGCCTAAATTCCGTTCTCTACAGCTGAAACACTTCTGAGTATTTTTAGCAAACCCTACCCTAGAATCTCAACTTAGCTTCAGTGCTCTACCTCTGTGTATCTTTACAAATGACCCCAAGCATTTCCTTTATACTTTTCTCGTTGACAAATCAACGACCAAGTTTAAATCTTTAATCAATGGCTAAGATTAAAAGAAAGCTTGATCCGTGTGACTTAAGATAATTTCATCACATGTTTAATTAAATTCACTTTAATTATTTTATTTTCCTAAGTTATAAGTTAGGAGATACTTTAAAATAATTAATTAATTTAATATTTCCTAAACCAAATGAAATTTCCCAAATCCATTTCTGGGTCTTGTAGATTAGGTGAACACTAGTCCTTCCTCAAAATTTGGGACCTAGAGCACAACTGATGCTACCCCAAATACACAAAATCTCAACACTCCCTCTTAGCATCAAGGGTGTGCTCTATCAATACATCACACTATGCATTACATGATTTTGGGCACTGGTTTTGTGCTCCTGATGCTTGGCCTGTTGCCACTCAACTCTGCACTATTGCTGCCATTCTATACTGCTGCCCATGACTCTGCCACTACCACTGCAACTTCTGTACTGCAGCTCCCTCTCAATATGCTGCATCTGTGCTGATCATAGCACTACCACTGCTGATTTGATGCACTACAACTTTAGTTGTTGAGAGAAACAATTGAATCTCTTGCACAATCTTTGATAGAGAAGTCAGATGGGCTGCATCCTCATTACTGAAGCAACATAGGCTACAGATCTGTGCTGGCATCTAAAAAATGATGCATAGCTACAGCTATGCCTGGGTAATCAGACTCCCTCTGCACTACTGAAGTCACATCAGCTCCTTGCGCTGAAATATATTATGCTGATGTTGCACTGCGCTCTCCCTCTGAAGCTTTTTGCGCTGCTGCAACTTTGTACTGCGTAAGTAGTACTGCTCTATGCTGCTAAAGTCACACCAGCCTTTCAACTGCTACTGCTTCTACACTACTGCTGCTTTGCTCTGCACTGCTCCCAGCCTTTAGATTTGCCTCTGCCTCTTCCTCATTTGTGATCTATGCACCCTCTGCTCCACTTGTCACGCTATTGTCTTAACGCTGCTTCCTTGTCCCTTTTCTTCTCTGGACAATGGCTGGCAAAATGTCCCATTTCACCACATTGGAAGCACTTGATCTTTGAAAGATCCTTCTTCTTCTTTGATGCCAAGGCTATATCTTTCTCCTCTTCTTTCTTCACTTTGCTCAATGCAGGGTTGTGCTTCCTCTTGGTGAATCTGCGTAGTTCTTCCTTACGCAGAATTGACCACAAGTTGTCCCAATCTGGTAGGTCCGCTCTACCCAAAGTATTTTGGACAAAGGTTTCCCACTCATCTGTGACTGCATTGAGGGGAGTCCTGACTATCACAACATCATCTACGATTGCACCTGTTGTAGTCAGTTGATCCCTGATTGACTGCAGTCTCAAGAGTAATTGCTCCATATCTTCTCCCTTGGCCATCATGAATGACCTCATTTGGGTTTCCAACAACATTTTTCTTTGGACAGATTTTTTCTCATATAGGGAAGTCAAGGCCTTCCACATCTCATTAGCTGTCTTCTTCTCAGCTATATGTGGTACAATATGGTCCTTGATACTGTCCATAATCAGCCGCTTGGCATGCCCAGCAGCTTCCTTATGCTTCAGAAGGAGATCCGCATCTATCGGTGTGGCCAGAGTCTGCTCTGCATGGTCTCTTAGATTATACGCCTCAAGGACAATCAGGATCCTTTCCTTCCAAACCGAAAAGTTTGAGAGGCCATCTAGCCTATCCTTATCAAGCAGTCCATGAGGAGCCATCTGCTCAGAATGTGTCGGAACTTCCTTTTCTCTTTGCTAGAAAAATGGATCTAAGGCCCTTGGTGAAACAGGTGCCTTCTGCTCCCTCTGACACTTGATTTCCCTCCTTGGAAATCTACCAAATCAACTATGATTCAACTTCTTCTTTGATCCTCTAATCAAACTCTAAGCTTCCTTTGGCAAGAAACTTCTTGAGAAGCTGATCTCCTCCCAATCTTTGTCACTTTTGCTAAGGCCAAAAAAATCTAAAAACCTCAGAATTTTAACCCCACCAGCTCTTCTGAATTTCTGCATCTTTTCTGCAGTTCTGACAGATTTAGATCTAAATCACACTAGCTGGCTTTAGACCAAATCAACGCTGTTTCTGAGCTGCCTCTGCGCAGTAATTGCGTGGGCTTGCTAGGACACAGCGCTAGACAGCATCACCCTTCCCTCTGCGTGAATCTACTCCTGAAAACTGTGTTGCCCCTTCAAATTTGCGTTTCTGCTGTTTTTCCAGCTACTTTCTGTAGCTAGATCTTTCAGATTCGCTTGCTAGTGACCCTTCTAGATCTGCAATTGCTCTGAAACCATGTAGAAATTTATGAATCTTATATCTTATGCAGAAATTATTACTATTAATCCAGTTAAGCTCCTCCTACTTATACAAGTTATTAATTGAATAAATTCAAGTTATAATCAAAGCAAAACACATAACAGATCTGTACCAATTTAGATCTAGAATAAGCACATGACCAGATTGAAAAAGTGACAGTTATTTCTGGACAAATAGCCCTCGGAAAAACCCAAGGTGGGAAAACCGGTCTCTGGTTGCTGGAACGTCTTATTATTAAGAATATTTTTGAATATAAAAAACCAAGTTCCAAATTTGGAAATCCCGATAGAGAAAATACTAGATCTACAGCTCACTGGCTGATCTAGGGCAAAAATAATGACTGTTCCATACCCTCAAACGGGATTTACAGAACTCAACCAAGATTAGGCCTAGAAACCCCAGTGTTGTCTCTGAAAGGCTCTGCGTCAGCCTATGAAGCCCCTAAAATCCTCTGCGTCAGCCTTGGATGGCCTCCAAACCCTCAGCGCTACTTCGGAAGGGACTGCGTTACCCCAAACTGGGTGACGCAGTCACTACGCTGCCCCTGAAGGGTCTCTGCGTAACCCCTGAGGGTTTCCTGCTGAAAATCATGTTGTCCTTGCTGCTGCCTTCCTCTGCGCTGTCCTTGAGCTGATCTCTGCCTCTTGTGTATTCTAGACCCCGGGATCAGATCATCCCCTTGGTCTAAATTCCCCTCTCTACAGCTGAAACACTTTTGAGTATTCTTAGCAAACCCTACCCTAGAATCTCAACTTAGCTTCAGTGCTCTGCCTCTATGTATCTTTACAAATGACCCCAAGCCTTTCCTATATACTTTTCTCATTGACAAATCAACGACCAAGATTAAATCTTTAATCAATGGCTAAGATTAAAAGAAAGCTTGATCTGTGTGACTTAAGAGAATTTCATCACATATTTAATTAAATTCACTTTAATTATTTTATTTTCCTAAGTTTTAACTTAGGAAATACATTAAAATAATTAATTAATTTTATATTTTCCAAATCAGATGAAATTCCCCAAATCCATTTCTGGGTCTTGTAGGTCAGGTGAATTCTAGTCCTTCCTCAAAATTTGGGACCTAGAGCACAACTGATGCTACCCCAAATACACAAAATCTCAACACTCCCTCTTAGCATCAAGGGTGTGCTCTAGCAATACATCACACTATGCATTACATGATTTTGGGCACTAGTTTTGTGTTGCAGATGCTTGGCCTTCTGCCACTCAATTGTGCACTGTTGCTGCACTGCCACTGCCATTGCAACTTTTGTACTGCACCTCCCTCTCAATATGCTGCATTTGTGCTACTCATAGCACTGCCACTGCTGACCTGCTGCACTGCAACTTCAGTTTTTGAGAGAAACAACTGAATCTCCTACCCAATCTTTGATAGACAAGTCAGATGGGCTGCATCCTCATCACTGAAACTCCATAGGCTACAGATCTGTGCTGGCATCTAAAGAACGATGCACAACTACAGCTCTACCTGTGTAATCAGACTCCCTCTGCACTACTGATGTCACATCAGCTCCTTATGCTGAAATCTATCACGCTGCTACTGCACTACGTTGTCCCTATAAAGGTTTCTGTGCTGCTGCAGCTCTGCACTGCGTAATCAGTATTGCTTTGCGCCGCTGAAGTCACATCAACTTCTGCATTGCTACTGTTTCTACGCCGCTGCTGCTTTGCTCTGCGCTGCTCCTCCCAGCCTTCAGATTTGCCTCTGCCTCTTCCTCATCTGTTATCTATGCACCCTCTGCTCCACTTGTCTCGCTATTGTCTTAAGGCTTCCGTAGCTCTCATGTGATCCAAGAGATGAGCTGCTCGAGGATCCCGCCTTCTTCTATATAGCTCCTCTACATATCCATGTCACCCCACCTCCATGGTTCATGAGCACTCGTGGCTGCATCATCTTCTATATATCTCCTCTACATATCCATGTCACCCCACCATAGATGCATTGGAAGAAGATGCTTCCTTGTCCCTTTTCTTCTTTGGACAATGGCTGGAAAAATGTCCCATTTCACCACATTTGAAGCACTTGATCTTTGAAAGATCCTTCTTCTTCTTTGGCTACTTCTTTGATGCCAAGGCTGCATCTTCCTCCTCTTCTTTCTTCACTTTGCTTAATGTAGGGTTGCACTGCCTCTTGGTGAATCTGCATAGTTCTTCTTGACACAAGATTGACCACAAGTTGTCCCAAATCTGGGAGGTCCGCTCTGCCCAAGATATTTTGGACAATGGTTTCCCACTCATCCATGACTGCATTGAGGGCGGTCCTGACTATCACAGCATCATCTACAGTTGCACCTATTGCAGTCAATTGATCCTTGATTGGCTGCAGTCTGAAGAGGAAATGCTCCATATCTTCTCCCTTGGCCATAATGAATGACCTCATTTAGGTCTCCAACAATATTTTTCTTTGGACAGATTTTCCCTCATATAGGGAAGTGAAGGCCTTCCACATCTCGTTAGCTGTCTTCTTCTCAGCTATCTGTCGTACAATACGGTCCTTGATACTGTCCATAATCAGCCGCTTGGCATGCCCAACAACTTCCTTATGCTTCCGAAGGAGATCTGCATCTGTCGGTGTGGCCAGAGTCTGTTCTGCATGGTCTCTTAGATTATACGCTTCAAGGACAATCAGGATCCTTTCCTTCCAAACCGAAAAGTTTGAGAGGCCATCTAGCCTATCATGAACACGCAGTCCATGAGGCGCCATCTGCTCAGAATGTGTCGGAACTTCCTTTTCTCTTTGCTAGAGAAACGGATCTAAGGCCCTTGTTGAAACAGGTGCCTTCCGCTCCCTCTAACACCTGATTTCCCTCCTTGGAAATCTACCAAATCAACTATGATTCAGCGTCTTCTTTGATCCTCTGATCAAAATCTAACTTTCCTATGGCAATAAACTTCCTGAGAAGTTGATCTCCTCCCAATCTTTGTCACTTGTGCTAAGGCCAAAAAAATCTGAAACCTGAGAATTTTAACCCCACCAACTGTTTTGAATTTCTGCAGCTTTTCTGCAGTCTTTTCTGGATCTGACAGATTCAGGTCTGAATCACACTGGCTGGCTTCAGACCAAACTAGTGTTGTTTCAGAGTTGCCTCTGCGTGGTAATTGCGTGGGCTTGCTAGGACACAGCGCTGGACAACGTCACCCTTCCCTCTGCGTGAATCTGCGCCTGAAAACTGCGTTGTCCCTTCAGATCTGCGTTTCTGCTGCTTTTCCAGTTGCTTTCTGCAGCTAGATCTTTCAGATTCTTCTGCTGGTGACCCTTCTAGATCTGCAATTGCTCTGAAACCATGTAGAAATTTCTTAATCTTATATCTTATGCAAAAATTATAACTGTTAATCCGGTTAAGCTCCTCCTACTTATACAGGTTATTAACTGAATAATTTCAAGTTAAAATCGAAGCAAAACACATAACAAATCTCTACCAATTCAGATCTAGAATAAGCACATGCAAACATTGACAAAGTGACACAATTATTTATGGACAAATAGCCCCCGGAAAAACCCAAGGTGGGAAAACCGGTCTCTCGATGCTGGAGGATCTTATTATTAAGAATATTTCTTAATACACAAATTTGAGTTCCAGATCTGGAAATCCCGACAGAGAAAATACTAGATCTACAACTCACTGGCCGATCTAGGGCCAAAATAATCACTGATTCACACCCTCAAACGGGATTTACAGCACTCAACGAATATTAGGCCTAGAAACCCCAGTGTTGTCTCTAAAAGGCTCTGCGTCAGCCTCTAAAGCCCCTAAAATCCTCTGCGTTATCCTTGGATGGCCTCCAAACCCTCAACGTTTCTCCAGAAGGGACTGCGTTACCCTAGACTAGGTGACGCTGTCACTACGCTGCCTCGGAAGGGTCTCTGCGTAACCCCTGAGGGTTTCCTGCTGAAAATCACGCTGTCCTTGGAGAGACTGCGTTGTCCTTGCTGTTGCCTTCCTCTGCGCTGTCCTTGAGCTGATCTTTGCGTCTTGTGTATTCTAGAACCCGGGAACAGATCATCCCCTTGGCATAAATTCCCCTCTCTGCAGCTGAAACACTTCTGAGTATTCTTAGCAAACCCTGCCCTAGAATCTCAACTTAGCTTCAGTGCTCTGCCTCTATGTATCTTTACGAATGACCCCAAGCCTTTCCTTTATACTTTTCTCGTTGACAAATCAATGACCAAGATTAAATCTTTAATCAATGGCTAAGATTAAAAGAAAGCTTGATCTGTGTGACTTAAGATAATTTCATCACATGTTTAATTAAATTCACTTTAATTATTTTATTTTCCTAAGTTTTAACTTAAGAAATACATTAAAATAATTAATTAATTTAATATTTCCTAGACCATATGAAATTTCCCAGATCCATTTCTGGGTCTTGTAGATCTGGTGAACTCTAGTCCTTCCTCAAAATTTGGGACCTAGAGCACAATTGATGCTACCCCAAATACACAAAATCTCAACACTCCCTCTTAGCATCAAGGGTGTGCTCTAGCAATACATCACACTATGCATTACATGATTTTGGGCACTGGTTCTGTGCTGCTGATGCTTGAACTGCTGCCACTCAACTGTGCACTGTTGCTGCCATTCTATACTGCTGCCCATGACTCTGCTACTGCCACTGCAACTTCTATACTGCAGCTCCCTCTCAATATGCTACATCTATGTTGCTCATAGCACTGCCACTGCTGATTTGCTGCACTGCAACTTCAATTGTTGAGAGAAACAACTGAATCTCCTACCCAATCTTTGACAGACAAGTCAGATGGGCTGCATCCTCATCAATGAAGCTCCATAGGTGACAGATCTGTGCTGGCATCTAAAGAGCGATGCACAACTACAGTTCTCCTGCGTAATCAGACTCCCTCTGCACTACTGAAGTCACATCAGCTCCTTGTGCTGAAATCTATCACGCTGCTGCTGCACTGCGCTGTCCCTATGAAGCTTTCTGCACTGCTGCAGCTCTACACTGCGTAAGCAGTACTGCTCTTTGCTGCTGAAGTCACATCAGACTTTGTGCTGCTATTGCTTCTGCACTGTTGTTGCTTTGCTCTGCGCTGCTCCTCCCAGCCTTCAGATTTGCCTCTGCCTCTTCCTCATCTCTGATCTATGCACCCTCTGCTCCACTTGTCCCGCTATTGTCTTAAGGCTGTCGTAGCTCGCATGTGGTCCAAGAGATGAGCTACTCAAGGATCCTACCTTCTTCTATATAGCTCCTCTACATATCCATGTCACCCTACGTCCATGGTTCATGAGCACTCGTCGCTACAGCATTTCCTGACCCATCATCTGTCATAGCTGCTTTGGAAGAAGATGCTTCCTTGTCCCTTTTCTTCTCTGGACAATGGCTGACAAAATGTCCCATTTCATCACATTGGAAGCACTTGCTCTTTGAAAGATCCTTCTTCTTCTTTGGCTGCTTCTTTGATGTCAAGGCTGCATCTTCCTCCTCTTCTTTCTTCACTTTGCTCAATGCAGGGTTGTGCTTCCTCTTGGTGAATCTGCGTAGTTCTTCTTGACGCAGGATTGACCACAAGTTGTCCCAATCTGGGAGGTCTGCTCTGCCCAAGATATTTTGGAAAAAGGTTTCCCACTCATCCGTGACTGCATTGAGGGCAGTCCTGACTATCACAACATCATCTATGGTTGTACCTATTGCAGTCATTTGATCCCTGATTGATTGCAGTCTAAAGAGCAAGTACTCCATATCTTCTCCCTTGGCCATCATGAATGACCTCATTTGGGTCTCCAACAACATTTTTGTTTGGACAGATTTTCCCTCATATAGGGAAGTCAAGGCCTACCACATCTCATTAGTTGTCTTCTTCTTAGCTATATGTCGTACAATATGGTCCTTGCTACTGTCCATAATCAGCCGCTTGGCTTGCCCAGCAGCGTCCTTATGCTTCCGAAGGAGATCTGCATCTGTCGGTGTGGCCAGAGTCTGCTCTGCATGGTCTCTTAGATTTACGCCTCAAGGACAATCAGGATCCTTGCTTTCCAAACCGAAAAGTTTGAGAGGCCATCTAGGCTATCCTGATCACAAAGTCCATGAGGAGCCATTTGCTCAGAATGCATCGGAACTTCCTTTTCTCTTTGCTAGAGAAATGGATCTAAGGCCCTTGGTGAAGCAGGTGCTTTCTGCTCCTCTGACACTTGATTTCCCTCCTTGGAAATCTACCAAATCAACTATGATTCAGCTTCTTCTTTGATCCTCTGATCAAACTCTAAGTTTCCTTTGGCAAGAAACTTCTTGAGACGCTGATCTCCTCCCAATCTTTGTCACTTGTGCTAAGGCCAAAAAAATCTGAAAACCTCAGAATTTTAACCCCACCAGCTCTTCTGAATTTCTGCAGTGTTTTCTGGATCTGACAGATTCAGATCTCAATCACATTGGCTGGCTTCAGACCAAACTAGCGCTGTTTCTGAGTTTCCTATGCGCAGTAATTGCGTGGGCTTGCTAGGACATAGCGCGGGACAACGTCACCCTTCCCTCTGCGTGAATCTGCTCATGAAAAAAACGTTGTCCCTTCAGATCTGCGTTTCTGCTTCTTTTCTAGTTGCTTTCTGCAGCTAGACCTTTCAGATTCTCCTGCTGGTGACCCTTCTAGATCTGCAATTGCTCTGAAACCGTGTAAATGTTTATGAATCTTATATCTTATGCTGAAATTTTTACTGCTAATCCGGTTAAGCTCCTCCTACTTATACAAGTTATTAACTGAATAAATTCAAGTTAAAATCGAAGCAAAACACATAACTGATCTCTACCAATTCAAATCTAGAATAAGCGCATGCACACATTGACAAAGTGACAGTTATTTATGGACAAATAGCCCTCGGAAAAACCCAAGGTGGGAAAACTGGTCTCTGGCTGCTAGAGGGTCTTATTATTAAGAATATTTCTGAATACACAAATCCGGGTTCCAGATCTAGAAGTCCCGACAGAAAAAATACTAGATCTATAGCTCACTGGCCGATCTAGGGCCAAAATAATGACTGATCCACACCCTGAAACGGGATTTACAGAACTCAGCCAAGATTAGGCCTAGAAACCCCAACGCTGTCTCTGAAAGGCTCTGCATCAGCCTCTGAAGCCCCAAAAATCCTCTCCGTCAGCCTTGGATGTCCTCCAAACCCTCAACGCTGCTCCGGAAGGGACTGCGTTACCCTAGACTGGGTGACGCAGTCACTACGCTGCCCTTGAAGGGTCTCTGCGTAACCCCTGAGGGTTTCCTACTGAAAATCACGCTGTCCTTGGAGAGACTGCGTTGTCCTTGTTGTTGTTGTTGCTGCCTTTCTCTGCGTTGTCCTTGAGCTGATCTCTGCCTCTTGTCTATTCTAGACCCTAGGATCAGATCATCCCCTTGGCCTAAATTCCCCTCTCTGCAGCTGAAACACTTCTGAGTATTCTTAGCAAATCCTGCCCTAGAATCTCAGCTTAGCTTTAGTCCTCTGCCTCTGTGTATCTTGACAAATGACCCCAAGCCTTTCCTTTATACTTTTCTCGTTGACAAATCAACGTCCAAGATTAAATCTTTAATCAATGGCTAAGATTAAAAGAATTCTTGATCCATGTGACTTAAGATAATTTGCTCACATGTTTAATTAAATTCATTTTAATTATTTTATTTTCCTAAATTTTAACTTAGGAAATACATGAAAATTATTAATTAATTTAATATTTCCTAAACCAGATGAAATTTCGCAAAACCATTTCTGGGTCTTGTAGATCAGGTGAACTCTAGTCCTTCCTCAAAATTTGGGACCTAGAGCACAGCTGATGCTACCCCAAATACAAAAAATCTCAACATTACTCAGCAGGGTGTACTGCTAGAACACACTCCTCGCTAAGAGGGCGTGTTGATTTGGGTAGCAATAGATGTGCTCTAAGTCTCAAATTTGACTGGGAGACTTAGACACATGTATTCCAGAGAACCCAAAAACTGTTTGTGAGAATTCCACTCAGAATGAGTTTTATTAAAATAATTAATTATTTTTAAAGGGACCCTAAGTCTAAACTTAAGAAAATAAAACAATTAATGGGTATTAATAAAACAGAGTGTGAATGTTTTAGAAAAAGTGAAGATCAAGTCAAAAGTTAATCTTAGGCATTGATTAGAGATTTAAACTCAGCCTTTGAAGTTTCAATGAGAAGATTATAAGAAGGATGTGAAGGGTCATTTGGAAAACACATCGAGACGGAGAAAGAATTCAGAGATCGAAATTATTTAGTCAGCAGTGCTCAGGGAGAAGATTGACTGAGAGGATTCTCACAGAGAGGGGCAGGGATAATTTCTAGAAGGCATAATTCCAAATCTGGAGAGTGCATAGAGAGGAGGCAGCAAAAGCCATTGACAGCTGCGCAGAGGCTACGCTGGGACTACGCAAAGCTGCAGAGGGAGTTCCATTTTCTATTGAGGAGACAACAAAGGGTCAATGCCAGTTCCTGGAGGGTGTTTTCGGAAAGCAGAAGATTCCAGTTTCCATCCAGCAGAGAGATCCAGTGCAGAGACAGAGAGCAGCTTTAGTTGTGACGCAGAACTATGTGGGTGATGCAGTCATTGCGCAAAGGCAGCACAAAGCAGCTCGTTTCAGGTGCAGGTCAATGTCGGATTCCCGTGGCAGAGTGAAATTTTTCTCACGTGTCTTTGTTTGTTAGATTTCTCTATATGATTTGTCAGATTCAACAATCATAGATTTGTACTCAGAAAATTACTGCATAATATACAAACCCTTAGCTGCTGCACTGGTTTTCCCACGTTGGGTTTTTTCGGCGACAATTGTCCAAAAATAACGGTGTTAATGTGTGTATACTTGTGCTAGTATTTTTCATTGCATTAGTTTATTGTGTAGACTGCAGCATATTTGATTTCGATATTTTATGTTAAATAATTTGTTCAGTTAGACAAATAGAAGAAATTTAATCAGCTGCTGCAGTAGGATTCCGGGTAGTGGAATTTTCACACATGGTATTAATGAAAGCCCCATTCATGCCCACAAGGATAAACATCATGAAATGAGGCTTCTCATATATGAAAAGGCATTAGAGGATATGGCTATTGTGAATCCTTGTGAGGTTAACATTTCTGATTTCTTCTACATAAATGAGGGAAAATAGGATATTAAGCATCATTTCGACAATAACCCTATTTATGATACCGATAAGGAAGATGAGGTTGAGTTTGGTCTTTCCTTTCTTCAGGGCACTACTCACAATGACATAATTATGCACACCGTTGACAAGGAGGATCCGTTGGAAGTAGCTGGCCCCATTTATGATATCGACAATAACCCTGACAAGAGCCCTACTTTCCCTTGCCCTCTCCAAGATCCCAATGGCCCTTTATTTTCCCTTTCTCATACCATCTCCAATATTGATGCCCCCTTTCCCCCTCCTGAGTGTGATGTTGAGGAAGAACCACTCATTAGATGTATCCCTTCTCCCCAGTCATACCCTCAATACTATGAGCACATAAATGTGGCCCTTTTTCAATGTGACCATCATATCGAGCAATCAGTTTGTTGTGTCTCTCCTTATCCCAGGTCGCCTTTTCTTTCCTGTCGTGACCTTGAGGCAACCAAAAAGCATGAAATTATGAACAATGATCATGATAAGGAGTTCTAACATCATATTCCTTTATCATGTCAGAGTAGGTGTATTTTGAAATGTCCCTTCCTAAATTATTTTGGAAGAAGATTTATTTCTACATTTTGGTGGCCAATTTTGTTGAAGTCGGGGCCCATTTGATTTTTATTATAAGACCTGGAGTTAGAAGAAAGTTAATTTTACTGTATGTTTTTTGTTGGTGACATATGGGGATCACCCACGAATGAAATACGCACTCCCTAAGTAACTAGTTTGAAATACATTTGTGGGAAAGTGTTGGCTTGGTGAGGGACCCAGGAAGGAAGAAAAGGTGGGAAGAAAGGCTTCAAAAAAATTATAGAAGGAAGGAAGCTCACTTCATTTGGCATCCTTGCCTTATCGATTTTGTCTCTGTTTCTCGACTTGTTTAGCCAGGTCACTTGTTTAGCACGATTTTTCCGAGTGGATAACTCACCCTTTCTTCGGGGGACTTCGAGTGCCACCCTAGATAGGTTCATCCATTGTTATCTGAGGGAGTTTCATAGAGAGATTTCCAACATTTGCATTCATCTTTCCCCAACAGTGCGTATTTTTGGAGGACGCAGTAGTGGTTCTTGTGTGGCTATTGCAGCACTATTTTGAAGGTCTATTGTCGGGAGAATTTTGGAGAGGGAGGCTCAGTAGATTTATAGGCTATTGGGTGAGTTTGAAGGCTGGAAGTGGCAGCAATATTCATGAGTTGTTTTGTAGTCTTTGGGGCTAGCGCAGAGGAGAGAAGCTAGGCACGCATGTGAGATTGTGTCTCTGCCATTGGGGTTGTTGCTTGCCAGGTGAAATAAGGGAAGTGTTGGTGGAGTTTTTTGCTGCATTTTGGGAGTGTTGTGGAGTATTTTGCTGGTGTTTGAGCATACTACATGCTTTAGTAGTCACTAGAGAGTAGCACCTTCGGGGGTCGATTTTGGAGGGTCAAGATTTGGCCAAACCATTTCTAGATTTTGGTCGAGCTAGCTTGAGGAGCCTAGGAGTCATTTTTCATAATATCTTGATCACCAGAGGTGAAGTTTTCAACCATTTCTTTGCAGCAGCTAGTGCAGAACTGTTGGGACAACACAAAGCATCAGTTGGGTAGTTTCTGGGTTATTATTGTTTCACCTGGGTTTTGCTCCACTTGCCAAAAAGGCAAGCCCAGGTGCATTTCTTCCATATATTTTTACTCTTTCCCATTTCTATAATAAAATGGCTCAACTACATTGTTTAAAAATTTATGTGTGCAAATTTGTTATTTTCGAGCATATCACTGTTTTTCCTATTTCGAAACATTACAATGGTATCAGAGCTTAGATCTTGGCTCAGCCGTGGGAGGACTTTCATATGAGAGAGGAGGATAGACAGAATATCACTTATAGAAGGAAAGGGGGAAAACTCTTCTCTTCTTAGAATCTGCTTCAAATGAGATACAAAGATCCAAACCCTAGAACAAGTCCCTCTCCTAGTACCAAGTCAACTCTTCCTCAAGTCCTTCCTTAATTCTGCACCAACCAAGTTCAGTGCTGCAACTTTGACCTGTCGGCTTCAATATTGCAACACATCTTGCAACTTCGACCCTGCAATTTCGATCTTGCATCTTCTTTGGGAACCCTAATCTAGCCTCCTTCTCAGACTTGCCTAGAGCAAGACTGCTCTTCCAAGGTCAACAAGGTCAATATAGGGTTTTCTCCCTTCTAGCTACAAGATTTTGCGCTTTGTCCTCCCGCAACTCAAACCTGCAATTTTGGCCTCCTTCTGCAGCACTAGAAACCCTAGATCTTCGCACGTGTGTGAGAGATAGAGCCCCAAAACAAGAAATTTTGTCCTTCCTTCTTCTACACCTTTGCTCTTCCTTTCTGCTTCTCCTAGCTATAGATCGAACTTGTGAGTGAGAGTGAATCCAAATGAGGTTGAACTGCTTCCTTATATAGCCTTCTCAAGTGGTCGAATTCCCTCCTTTAGGCCAACTTGATGCTGCGAGGGATGCCTTGTACTTTAGGAGCTTCGAGGACTTTCTAGACTCAAAAATAATTCTTTTTACAAATATATTTTGCCCAGAAGGGTCTTCTAAACATGATGTTGACTCCTTTGACTCATGAAAATAAATCCTAAGATCTATCAAACCCTAGAAGCACGAAGAACATGCATTTAAGTTTTACCTAGAAGACCATCAATAATGAGCATGAAACCCATGCTTTAATAATAATAACTTTTTCTTTTCTTTTCTTGTTTGTTACATAGGATACATATTGAAATGAGTACAACAACAATTATGAAGACGGAGACTAGTTACATTTCTCAACACCACCATCCATTTGTTATGGGGAGAGCATGCTTATAGAGAAGGAAAAATCTGCACGTTGAGATGTGTATGGAGTTGTAATTAAGGAATAAGGTGACCATGTATATAGCAATATATAGAAATAGAGATAGCTCCAGATAAGTCTAGGAAAGCTCTGCTTGCCTCTTTCTGAATACTACGAGGCTAGTACAGGCAAAAACAGGAGGGGGGTCCCTTGCTGGTATTGAAAAATTAGCTTTTCACTTTTACATCTTTTCTTTTACATTTTGGCAAGTGTAATGTTAATTACACCTTTTCATCCTTCACCTTATTTTTCTTTAACTAGAGTAATCATTAATGCATTAACTTCTCATTCCTTTTCTTTTGTATGTTTGGTCTTCTTTTGGTTATTAAATTGTTGCTGATATTGATGATAAGATGATAATTCTGTCCATATTGCTTTAGAGACTTTTCAACATGGCTTTATTTTTTATACTTTTCTTGTTATTCAATGTAACTTCTGTCTTGTCATCTCTTGCGTTATGCCATTTCCATCTCTAATGCTACACTGATTGATTGAGATAAGGATGGAATGCTAAATTTGAAGCGTTCATGATACATGCTTGCATATGAAATTGTGTTACTCTGTTACGACTATTGTGCACAAAATCTTTTCTTATGAATTTCCTTCCTGGTCTGTTACATTTAATCTGCTAAATTTGAAGGAAAAGAAATGTAATCACGTACTTTCCTTCACCTTTTGTTTGAATTGGCAACCTGGAAGACATTGATAATTTTTTACTCTAAACAGGTACTCTAAGAAATGTGGAATCATCCGTGATATCGTCCAAAGTCATATTTTGCAGACCATTGCCTTATTTGCTATGGAACCGCCAGTAGGTCTTGATGGCGAAGATATTCGAAATGAAAAGGTCAAAGCAAGATAATTTTTTGAGGAACTCATTTTTTGATTGTGATGGTTGAGCATTTAGGCCATTCCTCCTTTCATTATATATTTATGATCAGCTCTACAGGTTAAGGTTTTGAGGTCAATGAGAAAGCCACAACTTGAAGATGTTGTTCTTGGTCAGTATAAAGCAAGAGATTTAAAAGATGGGGACAAATCTGATGTCCTCTTGAACAGTCTTACTCCAACTTTCATAGCTGCAGCTTTATATATTGATAATGCACGCTGGGACGGAGTCCCTTTCTTGATCAAAGCTGGAATGGGGCTTATAAAGCACAGGTATGCATATGAATTCAAGCTGTTTGTAACGATAGCTAGCATAGAACCATTTTTGAGAACCCATAGACCCATAGCATCCTGTCTAGTTGTGTTTCAGAATTGGTTTCTGTATCTCAGTTTATGAAGTGGCCAGTCAATTGATATTTTTTTAAGCTACTTTTCTTAGCGTTCTATTCAAGTGATCTTAGTAGTCACCATCTAAGGTGTTACAACTGATCTTACTTATAGCTGGTTCTATTCGATATACAGGGCTTTATTGCTCTTCATGCTGTCCTAGCTTTACTTGTTTTGTTGTAGTTTTGGGAGATGACTTTGCAGTGTCCTTATCCCATTTGATATGTTGGAATTTACAGTCCCTTTGACCTATTTTGGTCATCAACGGATATTAATTTCATTTAATTTCATCTACATAAAGATATTCTCATTGTGCTCAGTGTTTTTGTGTAAGGATAGGGTAGAGATACGCATCCAATTCCACCATGTGCCTGGTAATTTGTATCGTGAACGCATTGGTCATAACATTGACCTTGCTACCAATGAGATAATACTTAGAGACCAACCAGATGAAGAAATTCTTGTGAAGATCAACAACAAGGTTCCAGGGCTAGGGTTACAATTGGATTCTTCAGAGCTAAATTTGCTCTACAAAGATAAGTAATGTCCTCTTTCTTTTCTACCTACTTCATTTCATTTCTTTCAAGAATGTGTGTTGTATGTATTTTTATAGTGCTACACATTTCCCACTACACCTGTGAATTGTGTCTTTATGCAGCTGTAAAATTGACATTTACTTGATACGAATGATTTCTCTTTTTTTTTCAAAATTGTGATTGAAGACATGTTGGAACCTCCAGGTATAATGTAGACATTCCAGATTCATATGACCATCTGATAATGGATGTCATGGATGGAGACAACCACCTGTTCATGCGCAGTGATGAACTAGAGGCAGCATGGAATCTTCTAACCCCACTGCTTTATGAAATTGAAAATAACAAAGTTGCACCAGAGCTTTATGAATTTGGAGGCAGAGGTCCAGTTGGTGCATACTATCTTGGAGCAAAACATGGTGTTCGATGGGCTGATGACTAGTTCAATTGCGGTCCTCCTCTATATTTTCTTCTTCATGTGATTGAAATACTATTTTTTCATGTTGTGGTATGACAAACATTTACACCAAATTTTACAACTCCTGAGGGAGAATCGAACTGGGCATAGACCATCTTGTTGCCAAAAATTGGAATTCGTTGTTCAGAGGACTAGTCCACAATTTCACATACAATTCCTCTGCATATGTTAAAATTTCTCCTCAAATTTCCATCCGGGCTATGTTTTCAAATCTTACAGAATCTCAGTTTCAAAAAGCTATGCAAGAATCTAGAAGAAACAAAGGCTTTCAATGGGCACATTGCAGGTTCTTATAATGATCTGTTGAATGCAACTTTATTGATATTTCTGCTGTTGTCTGGAACTTGGACCATGGTTTTGGTCGTTGTCATGCCCATATTTTCCGAGAATTTCTCTCATTAGTTATATTAACATGTTTGTATGCCCTTATTTTTTGAAAAAACGGCTGTTCTTTTAATATCCTAATTAACGAGAATATTTTAAACTCTTAAACTTAGAAGCCTTTGGTTGTAGAGTATTTAGTTTATTCAGTGGCACTAGGGAACTAAATGAGATGATATATAAAAAAACAATGCCTTTTCAAGCTTTACACAATTAACTGTTGTTAGCTGCAACGAAATGGGTGAACTTGTATCTAAATCATATTTGTAGGGATTCACTGGACTTTTTTTTACAGCACAACCAACTAGGCTTTGCGAGGGTTATGTATCCAAATAAAACACACTAATATAATACCCAAAAATGTAAGACTCATTAAATGATGTAATAAAAATAAACCAGAGATGAGAATTTGTATTAGGTGGGGCTTAAAAGTTATTCTGACATGCCTAGCAAGATGTGACTTTGTTTTCCATGAATATGGAGAAGGAACACTATTATGGATGCCATTCATTCATGAAAAACATGAAATCAGTAACTTTCTATTATAGTGTTCTTGTGCAAATATACCTACTTGGACACTAAGGGTGTGTTAGCACAGAAATCTGCACCATAGAAAAGTGAATGCTTTTATAATCTGCGGTGACAAATCAGAGTAACATATAGAAAATATTTCCTAACTTGTCACCAGAAAATATCCTCTGTTTGAGCTGGTGCTTGCTAACCTTAGGGGGATGCCCCTATGTGTTCATGCACTGCAATTACCTTGTAGATCTGTGTAATACATGTTACCACTCAATTTAGCAGTGGTCTTAGGAGGGGTTCCAAAGGGACTACTACCAGATCAAGTGGCAGCAATGGGACAAGGACCCACTGTCACCTCAGTTGATTTCCCATGATCTTTACGGAATTTTACCGATGGGAGGTGTCCCGGTACAAGGAAATCACTAGAAATGATCAGTCAATGATGGGATAGGTAGTGATTTCCAGAGCCCATTCACTAGAGAGACTCAAATAATAGGGCTTACTTGCTTTATAAGAAAGGTGAAGGGCTCTCTAAGTGTAATATCCCGTTTCGGGGATATCTCTAAAACACGACAAACTCCAACCAGAGATGGACTGGGAGGGCATTTACTGGATATGCCGCCTCTGAAAAGAGGACGAAATCCGGAGGCTACCTGGCCCTTTCCAGACTCTGTCTAAGAGTGTGAGGTAAACACACCAAGTGGTATAGAACTAGAATGCCCGGAAATATATAAAGATAACAGTGCAGCAAACATACAATAGCATAGAAAGAATATACGACAAATCATTCAGAAATATAGAGAGAGAATGCTAAGCCATTTTATTAAACTGAGAAATATAATGTAGTACAATAGGTGATTAGAGTGATGGCACCTAAACTTGCTCAAGGCAAGTGAAGAAATACTCTCAGTACACAGGAAATGGCTGCTCTTTGAACTGCGTCCCAGCCGTTGGAAAACTGTCGTGTAGCTGCTACTGCTGGAATGAACTGAAGACTAGGGACTGTTCCCCTTGCCGAAATGAGCTGAAAATCTGGAATCCTCCTCTACTCACCGATCTCGACAAAACCCAGAAACCATATCAGAAATGGCCGACCCCTGAAAAACACCCCCTTGGGGAATTACGCTAGACTCCAAGGCTCTGCGCAGAGGCTGAATAGGAATGAATGAAATGCCGCCTCAAACTCCACCCAAAATCCTCCCAAAGGCAAAGGCTGACCCTCTGCTCAATCTCTCGGCACAAACCCCTGCAAAAATCCCAAACCGGAGCTCCTCCTAGATGGACTGCGTCCTCCCCCTCAATGACTGCGCAGTCTCTCTGAATGATCATCTCCGCAACAAAACCAAACACCAAACCCTCCCGCAAAATGCTGAAGAAAATACCTTGCCCGAGTAGGCACTCGAAGTCCCCCAGGGCTAAGGGCGAGATCTCCGACCGGAGACACTCAACGCACTAAACAGTGCTGCAGACAAGCTAAAAAGCCAGCGTGCTCAAGAAGTCAAAACGACCAGCTCAATATCATCAACAACGAATCAATGAAATGAGGAGGCTCCTCCCTCTTTTATAACGTTGGCCTTCCTCCAAAACCCTAAGGCCTATCTCCTCAACGTAGCCTCCCTCTTGCCACGTCCTCATCCTCATCTGCGCAGTCTCTTCTAGAGCATACGTGGGCCCCCTCTCTACGTGGTGCTTGGCCCCCCCTGGCTCCCTTTAATTCACAACGTCGTGCTACTAGGGAGTGTGTTTTATTCCACTAAGTGAGTTAGACCCTCTCCACTCACCTTTTTATTTATTAATAAACTATAGACGGCAAAATTGAGCAAAATCGAATATTCCAATTAGCCACTGCTAATTAGGAATATTACAATCTCCCCCGGCAAAATGTTGCTTGTCCTCAAGCAACTGAAGTAATGGATGCTGCAAAATCTTCTCACTCTCCCAAGTGGCATCCTCATCCGGCAAATTCTTCCACCTCACCAAGAATTCCCGGACTATCCTGCTCTGTAGCTGCCTCTCCCTGGTATCAATAATAGCCTATGGCTGCAACACCAAATGCCCCTCATCATCCGTGGGTGGTAGCTCATCTGTCACTGTCACCTGCTGCCCCAGTGCCTTCTTCGGGCATGATACATGAAAAACGTTATGGATCTTACTGCCTTGGGGCAGCTCCAACTCATACGCAACCTGTCCAATCCTGCGTATCACCCTATATGGCCCATAAAAGCGGGGCTTGAGCTTTTCAGCTCCCTTCTGCTTCAGTGACGACTGTCGGTATGGCTATAATCGTAGGTAGACCAAGTCCCCTACCTCAAACTGTCTCTCCACCCGACCTCTATCAGCATACAGCTTCTGCTGGTTTTGTGCTGTAGCCATATTATCCTTGAGAGCTCAGAGAATGTCTTGACTCTCTTGGATCCAAATCTTGGCTCTTGGAGCCTTGCTAGCACCGAACATCACATCAACAAAAGATAAAGAATGATACCCATACAAAGCATAAAATGGTGACATACCAATGGACATGTGATGTGTCATGTTATAGCAGTACTCCCCTAGATGCAACCACTTCAGCCATGCTCGCTGCTGCCCACTGACATAGTTACGCAAGTAGCCCTCCAGCCACTTGTTAACTATCTCCGTTTGTCCATCCGTCTGTGGGTGATAACTGGTACTTGGTGTCAACTCCGTCCCCACTAACCGGAAAAGCTCCTGCCAAAATCTGCCCATGAAGCGGCTGTCCCTGTCACTGATGATGGTCTTAGGAAGACCATGTAGCCTGAAAACCTCCCTAAAGAATAGCTCGGCCACCTGTGCTGCTGTGAAGTGCGCGGATATGGCGAAAAAATGCGCATACTTTGTCAATCGATCAACGACGACAAAGATACAATCCTTGCCCTGCACCATGGGCAACCCTGTGATGAAGTCCATCGAGATACTCTCCCATTTCCCCTTCGGAATGGGAAGAGGCTGCAATAATCCTGCGGGATGGCTCATCTCCCCCTTGTTCCTCTGGCAAACATCGCACTCCCTGTTGTGCTGGAGTACGTCGTCCTTGAGGCCCTTCGATGAGAACCTCTCTCTAATGGCCCTGTAGGTTTTGGTAAACCCCTGTTGGCCTACCAATGGTGAATCATGTGATGCCTAGAGTATCTTCTTCTTGAGTTGAGATCCCTCAGTCAAGAAAATCCTGTCCCTGTAGTAGATGATCTCATCGACCACCCTGTACCTGTCATCCGCCACCTGTCCATCCAGAACTTCACATGCAAATCTGTCCTTGGAGTACTCCACTAAAAGTCGAGCCCTCCAATCTGTATCCAAGCTCATAAGAGATAATGTGGCTGGTCTACGTGAAAGGGCATCTGCTACCAAGTTATTCTTACCCTTGACATACTCAATGTTAAAGTCATATGCTTGGATCTTACTGATCCACTTCTGCTGCCTCTCCTCTAGCTGCTTCTGCTCCAAAAAGAACCTGAGGCTGTTGTGATCAATCCTCACCCTGAACCTGTTCCCTACCAAATACTGCCAGAATTTGGCCAATGCATGCATAATGGCCAACATCTCCTTGTCGTATATAGAATACAACCTCTCGTGCGAAAGGAGCTTTCGACTCTCAAAGGCTATAGGGTGTCCTCCCTGCATCAATATTGCGCCGATCCCCTCTCCCGACGCATCACAGTCCAAAACAAATGGCTGCGTAAAATCCGGTAATGCAAGCACTGGGCAGCTACTCATCACCTCCTTGAGTCTGTCAAAGGCTCACTGCGTTGTATCCGACCAACTGAATGCCCCCTTCTTCGTCAAATCTGTAAGGGGTGCAGCAAGCTGTGAGAAACTCTTGACGAACTTCCTGTAATAAGTACATATGCCAATGAATCCTCGAAGTTCCGTCACATTCCTCGGCTCCGACCAATCTCTGATGGCCCTGATCTTCTCCTCATGGACTCTGACTCCATCCACTCCAATAATGTGACCCAAATACAACATCTTCGTCATCCCAAACTCACACTAGGAGAGCTTAGCATAGAATTGTTGCTCTTCCAAGATATGTAATACCACCTCTATATGCTGGAGATGCTCCTCTCAAGTCCTGCTATATATGAGTATGTCATCGAAAAAGACCAATACAAACTTCCTCAGATGACTGCGGAAGATATGGTTCATGCAAGACTGAAAAGTAGCTGGGGCATTGGTTAGCCGAAGGGCATAACCAGAAACTCGAAATGCCCATAATGACACCTGAAGGCGGTCTTGGAAATGTCATGTTCCCTCACACGAATCTGATGGTACCCTGATCTCAAATCAATCTTTGAGAAGAACTTGGCTCCTCTCAGCTCATCCATCAACTCATCGATCTTGGGTATAGGATACCTGTTCTTCAGGGTCTTCTTGTTCAGGGCCCTGTAGTCAATACACATCCTCAAGATGTCGTCCTTCTTCTTCACCAACACCACGGAAAAAGCAAACGGACTCGTGCTCGGTCTGATGTGCCCAAGAGCCAGCGACTCCTGGATGGCCCGCTCAATCTCATCCCGATAGGCTTTGGGATGCCTATAGGGGGTAGTAATCACTGCCTGAATGCCCTGCTCAAGCTCAATGGTGTGCTTGAATCCTCGATCCGGTGGCCGACCTGGTGCTATATCCCCAAACACTGCATCATACCTGTCAAGGATGGCCTGTATATCAGGATGAACTGCCTGACCGGTGGTCCCTACCTCTAATGCCCGCAACTCAACCGCCCACTCTATGTCTCCCTTCTGGAAATCTGCCTCCATCCGGTGTGCCGAAACTGTCTGAGGTGGGTAAGTGTGCATCCCGCGGATCTTCTCGTGCTTCCCGGTCTTCTGATCATCCCACTCCATCTCTAAGGCCTCCCAATCTGTGGTGACCTTCCCCAGAGTAATCAACCACTGAACACCCAATACCACATTGGTATCTGGTATGTTGACCACGAAAAAGTGATCAGTCACGGTGTAGGTACCCATCGTCACTGCCAACTCTGGAACATACTGGGCACGCTGCATCGTCTGGGCTCCTGGGACCAAAACTAAAAATACGTCAAAGCTCTCGGTCGGTAGGCCTCTCCGCTCGACCATCTGTGCATCAATGAAGTTGTGGATTGCCCCACTTTCAACCAAAACTGACACTTGCTGGCCACGTACTGTTCCTTGTACGCGCAGCGTCAAGTACTTGGGAACTCTTCGCAATGCTACAAGGGTCCCTCCTGTGGGTGCAAAAGCTGCACCTCCTGTACCTGGAGGTGGAGGTGGCAACTGATCCTGGGCTGTCTGACTATCTCCTGCCTCCTCCTCATCCTCCTCATCCTCTTCCCTGTTATCCTCGGAGAAGACCTCAATGAAGTGTGCTTTGCCAACAGCACATCTATGCCCTGGTGCCCATGGCTCTTGACAAGTAAAGCACAGCCGCTTCTTCTTCAGCTCCCTCCTGGCATCATCATTTATCTGGGCCCGTCCTGGATTCCCCTTGGGCTGGAAGCCCTGCCTCTG
This sequence comes from Pinus albicaulis, assembly GCA_034641835.2. Lineage (NCBI taxonomy): Eukaryota > Viridiplantae > Streptophyta > Pinopsida > Pinales > Pinaceae > Pinus > Pinus albicaulis. The sequence goes on along the minus strand of CM076576.1, from coordinate 898,520,110 downwards.
GGGGTAAGGTGTCCGAGTCCTGGGCAATGCATCCTGTAAATCCCTGGTCCTGCTAATAGCATCCTGGAGTGTAGCTGGTCTAGTAGATCTGACTAGACCCCGAAGTGGCTCTGCTAACCCCTCCACAAACATATAAATCATCCGTGCCGCGGATAGATCTGGCACCATCACTGAAACCCTCAAAGAAATCTGCAATGTATGTCTTTGGGCTCCGAGTCTGCTTGAGCCTCGTCAGCTCAACAAAGTGTTGTTCCGGATCCCTCCGGTCAAATCGCTCCATCAACCTCCTGGTAAACTCGGCATATGTCGTCACTGTAGAATGTCCGGGTGTAACCATCCCATGGAACCACCAGTCCTGGGCCTCACCATCCAAATGTAATGTCACCACCTTGATGGCCTCCGTCTTCGACATCTGGTTAAACTGGAAATAGATGTCCAGCTTCTCCACCCAAGACTTTGCCGAACTGTTTGATGAGCCATCAAACGTGGGCAAATGGAATTTGCTAGATGTGCGGTAGGTATCTCCATCATGATAATGTCGGTTCCCTCTATGATGGTCGCAGGGTCTACTGTCCCGCTGGAGCTGAACAAAATCTCGAAATTAGAGAGCATCCCTGAACTCCTGCCCATAGGCCTGATACTCTGCAAAATATTCGCCCATGTGTCCGGGCTCTGCCTCCTGCTGGGCTCCTGCCCCTGTGTTTGCTCCTAAGAAAGTGGGCATGGTAGAGCGTGTAGATGCACGTGAAGCCATCGGTTGAGTAGTGTCACGCTGAGCAGCACCATGCTCCGGAAAATGGTGGGATGTACCTGATCCCTCACCTACCTGGAATACCCGTGGGGTCTCACGTTGTCTAGCCTCTACAGCGGTGAACCTCTGACCCATCACCTCAATCTGCCTCGCTAAATCCTGCACCAATTTGAGGAGTGCCTCCCCAAACTGTTTGGCCTCAGTGTCATCTGCCATCGGCTCTCTCTGCTCTGAATCTAACACAGGCTCCTCCTGCTCTGCGTCTGTCACAGGCTCCTCCTGCTCTGTGTCCACCACCCGAACACGGTCTCCCTCTCCGTAGGTGTTCTCCAACCTACGCTCACGATCTCTGTACTTCCTGCCTCTGTAAAAAATATATGGCCTCTTCCCCGGTGTCATAGACAACTAGCTACACAGGCTGAGCCAGAACTATGCTCTGATACCGCTATAATATCCCATTTCGGGGAGATCTCTAAAACACGGCAAACTCCAACCAGAGATGGACTGGAAGGGCATTTATCCGATATGCCGCCTCTGAAAAGAGGACGAAATCCAGAGGCTACCTGGCCCTTTCTAGACTTTGTCTAAGAGTGTGAGGTAAACACACCAAGTGGTATAGAACTAGAATGCCCGGAAATATATAAATATAATAGTGCAACAGACATACAATAGCATAGAAAGAATATACGACAAATCATCCAGAAATATAGAGAGAATGCTAAGCCATTTTATTAAACTGTGAAATATAATGTAGTACAATAGGTGATCAGAGTGATGGCACTTAAACCTTCTCAAGGCAAGTGAAGAAATACTCTCAGAATACACAGGAAATGGCTGCTCTCTGAACTGCGTCCCAGCTGCTGGAAAACTGTCGTGTAGCTGCTACTGTTGGAATGAACTGAAGACTAAGGGTTGTTCCCCTTGCCGGAATGAGCTGAAAATCTGGAATCGTCCTCTACTCACCAATCTCGGCAAAACCCAGAAACCATATCAGAAATGGCCGACCCCTGAAAAACACCCCCTTGGGGAATTACGCTAGCCTCCAAGGCTCCGCGCAGAGGCTGAATAGGAATGAATGAAATGCCACCTCAAACTCCACCCAAAATCCTCCCAAAGGCAAAGGCTGACCCTCTGCTCAATCTCCCGGCACAAACCCCTGCAAAAATCCCAAACCGGAGCTCCTCCTAGATGGACTACGTCCTCCCCCTCAATGACTGCGCAGTCTCTCTGAATGCTCAGCTCTGCAACAAAACCAAACACCAAAACCTCCCGCAAAATGCTGAAGAAAATACCTTGCCCAAGTAGGCACTCGAAGTCCCCCGGGGCTAAGGGCGAGATCTTTGACCGGAGACACTCAACACACTAAATAGTGTTGCAGACAGGCTAAACAGCTAGCGTGCTCAAGAAATCAAAACGACCAGCTCAATATCATCAACAAGGAATCAATGAAATGAGGAGGCTCCTCCCTCTTTTATAACGTTGGCCTTCCTCCAAAACCCTAAGGCCTATCTCCTCAACAGAGCCTCCCTCTTGCCACGTCCTCATTCTCATCTGCGCAGTCTCTTCTAGAGCATACGTGGGCCCCCTCTCTACGTGGTGCTTGGCCCCCTCTTGGCTCCCTTTAAGTTACAACGTCGTGCTACTAGGGAGTGTGTTTTATTCCACTAAGTGAGTTAGACCCTCTCCACTCACCTTTTTATTTATTAATAAACTATAGACGGCAAAATTGAGCAAAATCGAATATTCCAATTAGCCACTGCTAATTAGGAATATTACACTAAGAAAGGCTCAAGGGAGGCTTAGACCTAGGGATTAGGGGTATTTTCCAAATAGAGGATGTCCTTGTGAAAATTCGGTTACCGAAATCCTATTGCAGTAACTGATGTTAATTTACTCAGAAATTTATCTGTTGTTTCTGTAACATTCCAAATAGAAAATTTACAGTGATATAGAAAACATGCAATAAACCAGAGACATAATTTTTTATTTCAGCAACACAGATACGAGAAATATGCTGGAAACACCAAGTTTTATTAATATAGATGGCTGGAGTACAATATGAGATGAAAGATGTGCACTTGGGCTTGCACAAGGCAAGCTAAAGGGCTCAAGTGAACAACAAAAAATGATACAACTGCTGCAACAATTGCTTCTCTGAATGCTGCGTTGTCTCCCAGTTTCTGCAACTACTGACTGACTTGCTGAATATTAAAAAGAATTAACACACACCAAAAACACACCAGCAACATAGAAACACAGACATGGCGGAAAAGGCTTGAGAGCCTCACGACATTCCTCACATATTCTTCTCATTATTAAAAGAATGTAATAGTACAATTAAATAGATGAAGAGGTTGTCTCAAGATAGTGCGTCTATCTTGGAAAACTTGGTTGAGATATTCTCTAAACCACACACACTAATATAGGGGCTAGCTAAACTAACTCCTAATCAAGAGGAACTAACATAATCTAGAAAAATAGACATAAAATCCTAATTTTTAATATTTAATTAATTTAATTTATTTTGGATTTATAATTGTTTATGAGAAAGAGGCTAACATTCTCCCTCTCAATGATAAATCCAAAATAAGAACGAGGAACCATCTTCCAAGTTCTCATGCTGAAATTGTTGCTCCTCAAAAACACTGCCTAAAAAAGCGCCAAAGTTGGATGCCGAAAAAACTGCGATCTGAAGAGACCATGAGTTAGCTGCATGTCTGATTTATCTCGGAATTTTGCTTGGCAACTCAATCACGTGCCAAGTTGCAAAAGGATCCATTTGTCTTTTGTGTTCAATCAGCGTCCTTTGTCTACTGACAAAAAATTTGATGAGCCCACTAGCAAATTTGCTTGTCCACTGACAAAATTTTGAAGACGTCCACTGACAAATTCACTAATGATGATAGCGCATTGGCTGATGATGTTGATGATGTCAAAAACAACTCACTGTTGCTTTTGTTGATGCTGTCGGAAACTGCTCATTGTTGATGCCCACTGGCTTCTTGGATGTTTGAACGCCCATTCGCTGATGAAGATGCCCACTGGTTGCTTTGCTGATGTTGTTGAGACTTTCAGTCTAACAATACCATTTCCCCCCCTTTGTCAGTTGAAAGGAGAGACAATCATTTGGAAATTATTGCTGAACTCACCTCCTTCAGGTGTAGGAGAGTTTCGCTGGTGTATTCCCCCATTCATCTGCACGAGAGTACCATCTTCATTTGACTGTTGGCTGCAACAGGTGTGATTGAATTCGGTTGTAAAGCTTAGACAATCTTTTAACTGTTGATGACCAATTCCAAGGATCAATCCATTCATAATTGATCTTCAATCTGGCTGGTTGGTTTTGGTTACAACATTTCTCTGATGAATAATTTAGCTTGCCACAATGGCGACAAGGATGGAGATCAAAACAATGATCTTCCATATGACCTGTTCTTTGACAATGTGAACATTTTGGTTTGACTGCAACTTCAGTTTGCTTGCATGTCGGTTTGTCTGCAATTCTCGTAGAATTTGTTGATGCGATTTCTTCAAGAAAGCCTGCACTGACGAACTTGATGGGGTTTGAATAATTTGGGATATGTAAGTTGTCGTCATCTTTGACATATCCTAATCCTCTTCGATTTTTGTTACTTTGAATTTCTTCCCATGGCTTGATGATTGGTTTGGAAGAAAATTGAACTTGAACAACTTCGACACTTGAAGTTGTTTGGATAAATGGCTTAGAATCATCTTTATCTGTATGATTCAAAGACTTGGAAGCATCACTCTTCTCTTGCAACTCATTTCTTTATAGTTGCGACTCCAGTTGAAAGAATTCAATCATTTCATTTGTTTGTTGTAGATGCCGTGAAATATCAACAAAAGTTGCTTTGCTGATTTGCACCATGTCTTCAACACTTTATAGGATCAAATTGTGAAGAATTTGTAATAGCTGGATGTGTTGCGCCATGTGAACTCACTCGCTTGATTCAGGCTCGCTTGTCTTGAACTTACTTGAGCTTGTTGGATTAAATTTGCTCGCTTGTCTTGAACTTACTTGAGCTTGTTGGATTAAATTTGCTCGCTTGAGTTGAATGACACGCTCTCTTACTTTGGAATTTGCTTGATCTCTTGCTTGGTGAAACTTGTTTTTCTTGTTTTACGCTCACTGGAACTCACGCTCACTTGTTGTAGATTGCAACTTGCTTGATTGTTGTTTGAATAGTAACTTTACTTGCGTCAGAGTTGAACTCGCTCACTTGCTTTGATTGTTGCTTCAATGAACTTCACGCTAGCTCGCTTGATGTTATGAACTTTGTATTGACTTGATTGGCAAAAGAAGGGTGTCAAACACTGTCGAAAATGCACCCAAAAAAGCTTATAATGATTTTAATGCTTCACTTAAAACAATGAATTCACTTGTCCTCAATTCAAAACTTAGGTGTCGGTTTCAACCGAGAGTGCACCCTTACAATCCAACTCAATTTGAATTTGATTACAAGTTCTTAAAGGTATTTGCAAGAATGTTGATGTAGACTTTGCTTTGAAATGCTTGAGTTTGCAGGTTCATTAACTTGATTGTATTGAGTGAATTTGCTTGTTGAGGTAGAATGCCAATGTTGACATCTTTGATTATTTGTTGTAGGTGCGCAAATGCATGTGTTGAGTTTAATTATCCTTTCTTGCAGCTACTTCATTGTAGGTGTCGTGCTTGCTTGCATTGAACTTTATATGTATGTTAAATGAGATCATTTATGTGTCAAAACTAGACACAAATCATAAGCAACATCATGAAGCCATAAAAACACGCGCCATCACAAACACACATGGTGTACCTAAAATCCTCTTATTCAATTTCAGGCGGATCTAGGACACTTCAACACCACAAATAATATGTCTTTATTTAGTATTGAGGTCATCAACCTTTCATCTTTTACAACATTGATATTGAAGCTTTTTCAAACAATGAGAATCTCACACTCGCAAATTTTGGAAGCAAATGTCTTCAAAAACCGTGTGCACTTATAGCTCCAAATACAAAAAAGAAATGACACCTTATTTCTCCAGGTTACAACTTATTACTCCATTTAAAAAGAAGCACACTTATCTCTCCAAAATTTAAATTTAATGCACCTTTCATCTCATCCAAAAATTCTATGATCACCTGTCTCCCAAAATTAAATACAAAATTTTTCACAGTTTTCACTCCAAAAAATTACAAAATATACCCCTTATTTCTCCAAAAAATTACAAAAAGAATTTCAAGTACTCCTTATCTCTCCATTACAAAAGCTTCATTACACCTCCAAAATATGTATTTTATGGTTGTTGTAAAGTGCTTTTACATACTTTTCATATAAAGGCAATCTCTTTAAATATATGTTTTATGACCATACCATAAAACTACATATGTTTTATCACTTATGTCTCCAAAAAGGCACAAATATGTCTTTTCCATGACTCATAAATGTTTTGAAATATTCAACTCATTCTCCCCTTAAATATACTAATTCAAACTTTTGTACATTTTAACTTTTTTACTCAACGTGCCCATTATGAATTTAAAAAGCTCAATAGAGTTAGGAGTCGTCTAACGAGCCGGAGGAATTGCCCGGACGGTCAAAATTGGCCGGAATCCGGGTTAAAAAAATTTAAAAAATCTTGCAGAAACAGTGTTTGAATCTTGATTTTGATATTGGAATTGGATTCAGCACCATCAAAAACCTGTAGGACACCCAAAATATTAAACTTTGATAGTTATAACATGGATTTAGAAAAATTCCTGCCGGATTTTCTGAAAATCTTATCGGAATTTTCATGATTTTCAGGGCAATTCCTCTGGCTACTTAGACTACGGCATAGAGTTATACCCTTATATTGTCATGCCCTTTTTGTTGACCATTAAATGTTGTTGCATTCCACCAGAAAAATTCAATAATATTGAAACTCCTCTATTAGGCAGAATGCATCGTCTTCTTTTAATATAAATGGTCGCTTCTTCACGCCAAAGTGATGGCTTCCTTGCATCGGTTCTTCTTCAAAAAACACAGTCACAGGGACTCTTCACTGAGCACACTTATCATTCGATCACTTTACTAGATCGGCCATAGAGAATCGTCACAGCACCTTCTGGAACTCTAAAATGGCCGCAGAGAAAGACAAGCTGTCAACGTCAATGCCTTGCCCTTACTGCCATACTTTAAAGACAAAATTTTGTTATTTCAACAATTATGACGTCAAGCAGCCCCGACATTTCTGCAAAAAAACTTTAATCATTGGTGGATTAGGGGAGAAGTTCGGCACAAGCAGGGCGGCAGAAATAATTCTTCGAAACTCCTCCAGGTGCAAGAGTCCGAGGGGGAAATTGATCATTGCAGCTGAAATTTGAAATCTGATACCAAAATTGAGAATATGAAAGAGCCCATTAACGAGACTAGAATTTCCATCTTCAAAGAATATGAAACGACCAGAGTTTATTCCGTTTTTGGAGTAGCAGGGATCAACTTGAATGTCCCGTACCTTGAAGAAACGGATGGTGCAAATGATGATAACTTCGTTAATTATTTAACCACCAATGTATCAGATAAACTTTGATAATGTGCAGTGTGCAAGGATGAATTTGAGGTGGGAACTGAAATGGCGTGGAGTATGAAATTAATTAAATTCCTCTACCACATCTTGCAACCACAAATCATCTACTACACAAACTATTACTTCTAAGCTAAAATGCAAAAGTGTAATACGCACAGTAATTCTAATTTATTCAGCTCACCGCCAAGTTACAAAACACCCATTTACGCGGATGGGAGTAAAATTCAGACCGTCTTGCACGAGATGCTAACCTCCACCAACCTAAAGCCAAAATACTGTTGGATTCATTCAACTCGATGGCTGCTTCTTGCGTTATGACAATTCCAATTTTTACAGCGAAGCAACAAAGATATACCAGTTAATGTTCTTTGCAACACTGACAACACCAGTAAGCCACAGGGTGCACAATAATACACAACTCGACTCCGCAGATGTATGCCCACTCTATGCCCACTCTTTAGTTGCGCTGCTCTGTTCACAACGCTGCATGCTCTACACATAGGCTTCAATACTTCTCAAAAATTGTGGACCAGACCACTAGGTGCTCGGATCAGTTCACAGAAATCGCTTTCCAGTCAACATCCACGACTCCAGTCGGTTGCTCTGATACCACATGTTGAATATTAAAAAGAATAACACACACCAACAACATAGAAACACAGACATGGCAGAAAAGGCTTGAGAGCCTCACGACATTCCTCACATATTCTTCTCATTATTAAAAGAATGTAATAATACAATTAAATAGATGAGGAGGTTGTCTCAAGATAGTGTGTCTATCTTGGACAGCATGGTTGAGATATTCTCTCAACCACACACTAATCTAGGAGCTAGCTAAACTAACTCTTAATCAAGAGGAACTAACATAATCTAGAAAACTAGGCATAAAATCCTAATTTTTAATATTTAATTTATTTAATTTATTTTGGATTTATAATTGTTTATGAGAAAGAGACTAACATGACTTCGGCACTGGATTTTCCCAATGAAAAGTGCTCAAAAAATTCCAGGAATTTGGGAAAATGATCCTTGCCCAAAACCCAGAAAAACCCAAAAAGCTCTGCCCCAAACTCCAATCTTCAAAATTAGACCCTTCTCCAATTTCGAAATACGCTACTGTAGATGCTATTGAAGATATCTGCACTCCAAAACACCAGCAAACCTCCAACACTACACCTCCAGTCAATCCTCCAGCTCCTCAACCCAAAATACTCTGGCAAATGCTCTAACCAAATGCTGCCCTCCAAATGACTGCGGAGTCACTAGGTGAGTGACGCAGTTCCTGAAGTGAGAATGATAGGGACATCGTATAATTGATCTCACATGTACTAAAGCTACTCCGGCACTCCTAAAATCCACCAATAACTTCACCAATGTTTGCTCCACAAGATTTCCTTCACTGCACAACTCACACACAATAGTTGCCTTCCCCTACTGTGCAGTGACAGCTCCTTCTGCTTCCCATCTGCTTCAGAATTGCGTGGGAACTATGGCTGCCTCTCCTGAATCACAAAGACTAAAGAAAACCCTTCTTGAGTGGCACTCGAAGTCCACCGGAGAAGGGATGAGATTCTCTCCTTAGGAAGCTCCTATGCTAAACAACACAACGTTTGTCTCAGCTAAATAGTTAAGGCCATTCGAAAATCAAAATATGAAAATGGTACCTAAGCCTTCCCCAAACCTTCCTTTTATAATTGCTCATCGTGCAAAATCGTGGATCACTCCATGCATTTCGATTTACCCAAGGGAAATCGATTTAATTTCTTCCCCAGTACACTATCCTTATGGGCCCCAACTTCCATTAGCAACTTAATTTTTTCTTTTCCTTCTTTATTTCCTATATTAGCCACAAAAAGGTACTTTATATTATTTAACTCAAAATTGACAAAATGTGTTTTCCAAACATCAGGAAAATTTAGGAAGGGACATTACAGTCCTCCCCTCTCGGATGTTGCTTGACCCCAAGCAACTACAAAACTGGAGGCTGTAAATTCTGTTCATTCTCCCATATGGCGTCCTCCTCCGACAAATCCTTCCACTTGCTCAAATGCTCCCGAACCACCTTGTTCTTCAACCTCCTCTCCCAGGTATCCAATATCATCTCTGGTGTCAAAACCAAATGCCCCTCATCATCCAATGGAGGTAACTCTGCTGTTGTTACTACCTGCTGCCCCAATGCCTTCTTAAGGCATGAGACGTGAAAAACATTGTGAATGCGGCTCTCAGAAGGCAACTCCATATCATAAGCCACCTCACCAACACGCCTCACCACCCGGTAAGGTCCATAAAATTGAGGCTGCAAATTTTCTGCACCCTTATGCTTGAGTGAATATTTCCTATACAACTGCAAGCGCAAATAGAACATGTCTCCAATCTCAAATTGTCTCTCCTCCCTGTGCTTATCAGCATATATCTTTTACTGATTCTGAGCTACCTGCAAATTGTTCTTGAGAGCTCGGAGAATCTCCTGGCTCTCTTGAACCAAATCCTTGGCCCTAGGGGCCCTGCTGTCTCCGAAAATCATGTCAAAAAAGTGAGTGCATCATATCCATAAAAGAGTTCGAAAAGGAGACATACCAATAGACATATGATACGTCGTGTTGTAGCATAACTCCCCCAGATGCAACCATTTGAACCACACTTTCTGCTGCCTCGTTACATAATTGCGTAGGTACCCCTCCAACCATTTGTTCACAATCTCTGTTTGCCCATCTGTCTGGGGATGATACATGGTATTGGGTGTGAGCTAAGTCCCCACAAAGTGGAACAATTCTTGTCGAAAAGCTCCCATGAAGCTGTTGTCCCTTTCAATCACAATGGTCTTGGGGAGACCATGCAATCAGAATACCTCCTGAAAGAATAACTGATCGACCACCTGAGAGGCTGGAGATCTGGAAGAGATAGCGAAGAAATGGGAAAACTTGGTCAGTCTATCCACTACCACATACATATAGTCTCTCCCCTGCGCTATTGGTAGGTCTGTAATGAAATTCGTAGATACACTCTCCCACTTCCTCTCCGAAATAGGAAGTGGCTGCAACAACCCGGCTGGATGTGAGAGCTCCACCTTGTTTCTCTGACACTCTACACACTCTCTCACATGCATCTAAATGTCTCCCTTAAGACCTCTCCAAGAGAATCTCTCCCTGATAGAGTGGTAGGTCTTGAGGAAACCCAGGTGCCTTGCTAGTGGAGAATCATGCACTTCCTGCATGATCCTTTCCTTCAACTGATATTATGGAACCAAATAGATCTGATCCTTGTAATAGATCACATCATCCATCACTCGGAATTGGTCGTCACTGCATGCACCATCCAAAATCTCACATGCCTGCCTGTCTTTGGAATACTCAACCAACAACTGAACCTTCCAATCTTCCGTGACGTCCATCAGTGACAACATTGTAGGTATGCATGAGAGGGCATTAGCTACCACGTTGTGTTTTCCCTTCATGTACTCAATATCAAAATTGTAAGCTTGAAGTTTGCTAACCCATTTTTGTTGTTGCTCCTCCAGTGATTGTTGCTCAAGGAAGAAGCAAAGACTGTTGTGATCTATCTTTACCTTGAACCAGTTTCCCACAAGATATTGCTTGAACTTCGCCAACGCATGCATCATTGGCATCATCTCCTTATCATAAACTGAATACAACCTCTCATGAGACAACAACTTCCTGTTCTCAAATGCAATGGGGTGGCTTCCTTGTGTCAATACTGCTCTAACACCTTTGCCTGAAGCATCACACTCCAACACAAAGGGCCATGTGAAATCCGACAAGGCCAAAATGGACAGCTACTCATGACCCTCTTGAGCCTCTCAAATTTCTCCTCTGCCAACTGCATCCACTCAAAAGCACCCCTCTTCGTAAAATCTACAAGGGGTGCTGCCAGTTATGAAAATCCCCTCACAAATCTCTTGTAATAAGTGAAAATACCCAGGAAGACCCTCATCTTCGTCACATTCCTAGGTGTTGGCCAATCCAAGATGGCATGAATCTTCTCCTGATGCACCTTCAACACATCGTCTCCTATCACATGCATAAGGTACAACATCTCTGTTAGCCCAAATTCACATTTCGACATCTGTGCATACAACTGTTGCTCCTCAAGTATGCGTAGCACTTCCTCCAAGTGTTGGAGGTGTTATCCCACATCCGATTGTAAATGAATATATCATCAAAGAATACCAAAACAAAGCACCTTGGTTGCCTACAGAATACATGTTTCATCCAAGACTGGAAAGTAGCAGGAGCGTTGGTTAGGCCAAAGGGCATCACCAAGAACTCGAAATGTCCATAGTGGAAGCGAAAAGAGGTATTGGGAATGTCTTGCTCCCTCACGCGGATCTAGTGGTATCCCAAGCACAAGTCTATCTTAGAGAAGTACTTGGCTCCTCTAAGCTCATCCATAAACTCATCTATGCGGGGAATGGGATACATGTTCTTCAGAGTCTTCTTATTCAGTGCCCAATAGTCTATGCACATGCGCAGCGTCCCATCTTTCTTCTTCACCAACACTACCGAAGAAGCAAAGGGACTAGAGCTAGGTCGGATATGTCTCAATCTCAGTAACTCCTATATGGCCTTCTCTATCTCATCCTTATAGGACTTGGGATGCCTATAAGGATTGGTGATGACCGCATTCGCACCCTCCTCCAACTCAATGGTGTGTTCGAATCCCCTATCAGGCGGTCTCCCTAGTGGCATATCTCCAAAAACTTCATGATGTTGTTCCAGCAAAGCTAATATGTCTGGGTGCGAAGCCTTGGCTCGTGACCCTGTCTCAGAAATGTGTAGCTCTACTACCCACTCTATATCTCCATGTCATAGGTTGGCCTTCATCCTCTGAGCTAAAACTGTTTGAGGTGGATAAGAGTGTATCCCCTCAAAAATACTGGCCTCCCATTAGGCCCTTTGAATTCCATCTCCAACTGCTGCCAATCAGTGGTGACCTTCCCTAACGAATACAACCACTAAACTCCCAACACCACGTTACTATTTGGAATATCAACAACAAAGAAATGATTGGTGAGAGAGTAGTTTCCCATCTGCAGAGTCAATCCCGGGACATATCTAGTACACTGCATGGTCTGGGCTCTAGGTATCAGGACTGAGAATCCCTCAAACGGGGTTGTCTATATGCCTCTACACTCCACCATTCAGGCATCATGAAAATTGTGGGTGGCCCCACTGTCAACCAAGACTGACACACGTTGCCCTTGAATGGTCCCCCTGACTCTGAGTGTCGGGTACTTCGACACACCCCGAAGTGAAGCAAGAACTCCTGCTGGAGCAAACGATTCTCCCTGTGGGGGTGGTGGTCCTCCTGTGCTTGATTGACCTCCCTCATCCCTCGGCTCCTCTACTATCTTAGTCTCCTCCTCCTTTGGCTCACTATCCGAGAACACCTCAATGAAATGGGCCTTGCCCTGGGTGCACTTGTGCCCTGGTGCCCAAGGCTCCTAGCACATGAAGCACAATCTCCTCCTCTTGAGATCCCTCTGTGTCTCATCATCCAACTGACCATGCCCTACATCTCTCTTTGGTGGTCTCATATCTCTGTTTCCCCATGGGACTATGGGTCTCGAGGGAACGAAGGCCCCGTTCTTGGGCACTATGTCAATCATATCTCTAGCTCAAGAGGTGACATCCTGTAATGACGTGGGCTTGTAGGCCCTCACCCATCCACGCAGTTCTCAGCAAGCCCCTTACAGACAACATGATCAGCCGACTCTCTGAAATATCCGTCACCATCACTGCTAGCCTCCAGAACTCAGCAATGTAGGCCTCTACGCTGCCTGTCTGTCTCAAGTGAGCCAACTCTCTGAAGTGCAGCTCTAGATCCTTCCTCTCAAATATCTCCAGCAAACTCCGAGTGAACTCCTGGTATGAAGTGATATGAATATGCTCCAGCATGATTAATCCATGATAACACCATTCTTGGGCATCTCCCTCCAGGTGAAGAGTGGAAAATTATATGGCATCTACTTCCTTCATGTGGTTCAGATGATAATAGGTGTCAGCTTTTGTATCTAGGCTCGTGCTGAACTCTTTGCACCCCCATCAAAATTTGGAAGTGTGACCTTCCCTACCAACCTTTGCAACTCATGGTTGGATGATCCTCCTCTGGAATAATTACCAGCTGTTGTGGTACGTCTTTCATTTAGGTAAATAAATTCACCGAAGGACATTACCCGTCTGATCCGGGCATCTAATCCCTCGTACTCATTGATGCCTAAAGCAACTGAGTGTACTAGGTCATCGACTGGATTTGGCTCCCTCTCAGTCTCTAGCTCCTCTACGAAATTTGGCATCAAGGGTCTGCCACTCTACCCACGCTATGGAGTGTGTGGGAGTTGATACGTACGACTACCTCCTGCTCTGGAACCCCCATCACCTTGAGGTTTTGTTGCTCCATACGGCCTAACACCCACATGAAATCCCATTACCCACTGCATCATGTCCATCATGACCCACCCTTGTCTCACCATCTACTGATTAGCTCTCAGCAGCTCCAAAATTCGATCTGGGTCCCTCTGCCTGGGTTGCTCCTCATTGTGTTGATCCATTCCTCCCCTCCTGGCTTCTACTTCCATCTCTGAAAATGGGTCCGTGTTACCTTCTCTTCCATGGCCTCTACCTCTGCCACGACGTCTATGAAAGACCGCTCCTTGGTATCTTCATGGCATTACCTGCTCTTATTACCCACACTGGCCAAGAACATGCTCGGATAGCACTGTAATATTCCAAATAGAAAATTTACAGTGATATAGAAAACATGCAATAAACTAAACACATAAATTATTATTTCAGCAACACAGATATAAGAAATATAGTGGAAACACCAAATTTGATTAATATAGATGGTTGGAGTACAATATGAGATGAAAGATGTGCACCTGGGCTTGCACAAGGCAAGCTACAGGTCTCAAGTGAACAATAAAAGATGATACAACTGCTGCAACAACTGCTTCTTTGAATACTGCGCTGTCTACTAGTTTTTGCAATTGCTGGCTAACTTCGACATTGGATTTTCCCAATGAAACGTGCTTAGAAAATTCTAGGAATTTGGGAAGGTGATCCTTGCCCAAAGCCCAAAAAAACCTAGAAAGCTCTGCCCCAAACTCCAATCCTCAAAATTAGACCCTTTTCTACTATGCCCTTCTCCAATTTTGAAATCTGCTGCTGTAGATGCTACTGAAAATCTCTGCACTCCAAAACACCAGCAAACCTCCAATAATACACCTCCAATCAATCCTCCAACTCCTCAACCCAAAATAATCCAAGAAATGCTCTAACCAAATGCTGCCCTCCAATTGAATGCGCAGTCACTAGGTGAGTGACGCAGTTCCTGAAGTGAGAATGATAGGTACAACATATAACTGATCTCACATGGACTGAAGCTGCTCCGACACTCCTAAAATCCACCAGTAACTTCACCAATGGTTTCTCCGCAAGATTTCCTTTATTACACAACTCACACACAACCACTGCATTCCCCTACTGCGCAGTCACAACTCCTTCTGCTTCCCAGCTGCTCCAGAAATGCGTGGGAACTATGGCTACCTCTCCTAAATCACAAATACTAAAGAAAACCCTTATTGAGTGGCACTCGAAGTCCACCAGAGAAGGGGTGAGCTTCTCTCCTTGGGAAGCTGTTAATTTTAGATAACCATGGTATGTTCTATGATTAATGCAGTTTTACTTCAATATTTTTTATAGGCCCAATTCAATTTAACAATCACATAAACATGAAAGTAAAATGCTATAGATCATAATAATAGATCAACAGAAGACAAGCCAAATAATTTATCAGAATTCTTATTCTCCAGCAAATGGATGGATAAATGTTTGTTACAACACTCAATAGGATGCCCCAGCCAGGAAAGCCTTGAGTTGGTCAAACCAACTTCTCCAACAGCCAAATCAGCCTTCCACAAGTGTCACACACACACCTCAAAGACAACTCCAAAAGTCAACGCAAGTCAACAAAATAATCCCTCATCCAGATTTTCTGGCATCCATATTTCAGGCATCTAGATTTCCGTCATCCATTTTCGGTATCCATATCCAGCATCATCCATATTTCCGGCATCATCCATATTTCTTGCATCCATTTCTGACATCATCCATATTTTTGGCATCCATATTCACATGTGAGAGAGAGAGAAGCCTCTTCTAGGCTGTACGAACCAATTAGATCATGAGGAATGTGTGTGATGAGATGACGATGAAATGGAAATCATCTCTCTCCAATTTATATCCATCAATGAGGGTGTGTGACACATCTATAGGGCTTGTGAGCCTACATTACAAATCTGGCTGACCTTGCACATGTGTGAAAAATAAAATCAAATTTATGTTCTTCTCATCCAAACAAGATGATCTTCAGATAAATCTTGCAACTCTCCGAAAGAGGAATCCAACAAAAATATAAGCATCATCATATGAGCAGTGCAACATGGAGTTTGGACCCAGTTGCCAAAAATTAACACTCCCTCTCAACTAGGGAGAACTCCATCTGTCCATTTGTGCCATCCAGTGATCAGGACCATCGTGTACTATCATCATGTGTTCCTCCGTCATCCTGAGGTTACATGCTTTGCCAGCTCAAGGGAAAACAAACGAGAGTTAGTCACAAAGACATCATACTTCACTAACCCGAAGTCAGCATAGACGGTAAAACCTCAATAGACTCAAAAAGAGTCGCATACTAACCTGAAGTTAGTTTACTGACCCGAAGTCAGTCTAGAGGGTAAAACCTCAATAGACTCAAAAGAGTCACATACTAACCCGAAGTTAGTTTACTGACCTGAAGTCAGTTTAGAGGTAGGAGTATCATCGGACTTGATCCCAAAACAAGGTGTTGGACATGTGCCATCCTAGACATGGCAAGTACGGCAATCTCTGATGCGTCCATCAGTCTTGCTATTGGTCTCTATCCACATTTCCCACCTCATTGGCCAAATGAGAGGTACTTCCCATGAGTCCGAAACTACATGGGTAGGATGCATGCGAGGCATAGATAAAAGAGAAGGTGAACCAACTCAAACATCATAATGGTCATGTAGTCTCAAACTCCTGGAAGTGTATCTTAGCCCATGGTTGATTGTGCCCCGAAGATATCTCAATATATTCTTGGCACCAATCCAGTGGATGTGATGAGGGCTCAACCATATGTTGACTCAAAGTGTTCACTGCAAAAAATACATTCAGATGGGAGTTCACTAAGAACATCAAGGCCCCAACGAGTTGTTTATACTTGGTGGGATTTCCCAGCTCAGCCCCAGCAGCGCTTCCACACAACTTCTTAAAGTTGAGTTCCATCGATGTCGACACAGACTTACAGTTCACCATACCAAATCTCTCCAGTAGCTTCATGGCATATTTTCCTTGACAAAGGAAAATCTAGCTTGGCCTTTGCCAGACCTCCAAGTCTAGGAAATAGTGCATCAATCCTAGGTCTTTCATCTCAAATTCGGAAGCTACCTCCCTCTTACATTGATGAATGAGAGGGTAAACACCTGTTAGGAAGAGATCGTCCACATAGAGAACTAGAATGAGAGGCCTTTCTCTATTAACCTTAAAATAAAGGTTTGGATCAACATTACTTCAAGTGAAGTTGCCCAACTTCATCAAGTAGTTATCTATCCTCTCATACCAAGCCTTGGGGCTTGCTTCAACCCATAGAGGACTTTCTTAAACCTGCATACATAGGTGTATCTATCTTGGACTTCAAAACCCAGAGGTTGCTCCACATAAGCCTCTTCCTTTATTGAATCATGCAGTCTTCACATCCATTTGATGGAGACTCCATCCTTGCATTGCAGCAAGGACAATGATAGATCAGATGGTGGTATAGCTAGCGATAGGTGCAAATATATCATCATAATCTATGCCTTTTTTTTAGAGAAGCCTCGGGCAACAAATCTTGCCTTGTACTTTTCAACACTTCCATTGGCTCCATGCTTGATCTTGAAGAGCCATTTCGAGGTGACAACGGATTTGTCCTCTGGTCTTGGGACCACTTCCTAGACATCATTCTTCATAATGAACTCATATTCTTCGTGCATAGCATCCTTCCAAACTTGATGCTTTATGGCTTCTTCAAACTATCCAGACTCAACTTGTATAATTGTACTCATGGCTGCTAGGTACCCTCGGTACTTATTCGACTTCTTGCTTTCACGAAATGTTCCTCTTGGGGCAACATGTCTCTTGACATCCTGGAGAGTGTACCTGAGCCATGAGGGTCTCCTCTTAATAGAAGGAGGTGGATCAATAGGATCCATCATTCCTTCAACATCGAGCATAGGTTCATCCTTCGGTTCTTCCTACCTTCCAGCGTCTTCTTCTTCTTTGTCTTCCTTTGAGCTAGGAAGAGTTCTTACTTTCTTGAGGGCAACATCTTCATCGAAGGTGACATCGTGGCATAACTCCACTTCTCTTGACCGGGAACATAGATTCTATATGCCTTCGAAGTTTCATTGTAGCCCACAAACATTCACTTCTTTCTAGAATCATCCATCTTGCTTCTCTTTTCTTTTGACACATGAAAGTAAAGATGACTTCCAAAAACTCTAAAGTGGGAGACATCAGGCTTCTTACCAGAGAATATTTCTTCGGGAGTGTTATCACTGGAAAATCAGACAAGCAAAAGACATCATGAAATGTCAAGCACAAGGATTTATAGGGTGGAAAAACATTAGAGAATCTAGAAAATTTAAATTTCTCTAAGGTCAAGAGGCAAACTTATCAAATTGCGCATAGAAGACATTTGCAAAGTGCGCTCTGCACACACTTTTCTTCGATAATAGCGTATGTCTCCGTGGCTTTCCCTCAATAAGCCGCGTGGTCCTCAGTATGGCAGAAGGTCACCATCAGGGACCACTTTGCACACTTCAGGAAGAAGATTCTCCACTTGAGGCCGCCCAAGGACAGCCGCCTAGAGCCACATTGAGACTTCAAGTGAGCACATAATGGATTCAACCACCACTCTTGGGTCACTATCCACAATTGTACCAAGAGAGGGAAGAAGATTTGAATTTTGCCTATAAATTACTACCATGAGAAGAAAAATTCAGAACACATTGTTATGCTGGTCAAATTGCCCATGAGAAAACCAGTAGTGTGTTGTCCAAGCAACAAATGAGTGAAGGGATTCATTTGTTGGCCATCCAACATCTCAATCCCAAAGGAGAAGTGCATCAGTTTTCTGTTATCCTATCACTCATTCGATGAGAAAAGAGAGGCCTGCAAATAGCTTAAGGGGAGAGCCCTCCTTGCTTTGAGTATTAAATCTTCATATCTCTAAGGACTCATTTCGAGTGTTTTAGC
Organism: Pinus albicaulis; assembly: GCA_034641835.2. Classification (NCBI taxonomy): domain Eukaryota; kingdom Viridiplantae; phylum Streptophyta; class Pinopsida; order Pinales; family Pinaceae; genus Pinus; species Pinus albicaulis. Next base: position 898,501,450 of record CM076576.1, on the reverse strand, counting down.
GTTCTACCTCTTTTTTACCACCAACGGCTAATAAAAGGGGATTCATTCTTTGTTGGTATTATTAGTTCGTTTACTCGATATTGAGCTTGTGTTCTATGTATATTTGTTGTTTCTTGTTTCCTCCTCTTTTTGTAGTATGCTATGTTCCATAACTAATTTTTCTAAATGTTATGATGCTTCACTAACCATCTAACAACTCATTTTTTCTCTGTGACATTGCTTATAGGCTAGCAATCACTCTTATCAAGCACTGGTGTTTTTCGTACACTTGTGTACTAAACACACCAACACAGGATTGACGACTCCACTTATTTTTCCTATTAAGCTAAGTGGTTGTAGTTTTGCAGAACCTATTTTCTACTCAGGATTGCTGCAGGACTAATTCTCCTTTGTGCACAGGAAAACTGCACACGTTTAGTTTCGACAGACGCAGAGAGTCGTGCGCATGTGCAGATATAATGCGCGCGGAAACCAGTGAACCATTTTTTCACTAATTTTCTTCATTTTTTGAAAATGTAAAGTGACTGGCAACCTATAATAAATCTGCCAACATTGTGTTATGGTGTCCCTTGACTGTTAGGACATGTTTTTAGCTGAACTTTGCCTTAGCTATTACATAGTTCTAATTTTTAGTTGATTACCACAAATTCACATAGTTTAATTAGGAGGCAAGTAAGTGGCTAAAATCCACCCATGCTATCTGAATGAAATTATTAGTGATAATAGACACCAAACACGTAGGTAATTTACAAGGAGTAAGTGGCCCATATCCACGCATGCTTAGCTAGTTTCCATTTTTTTCAAATTTTTGCATTAAGTTTAGTTTAAATTTTGCATTAGAATCCAAGATTAGGATCAAATTATCTAAGAAGGCAAGTAATCTCTTCTACCCTTGCACCTCTTGGTGACCCTAAGCATGCATATGAACGCTCTCTTTTGATAGTTTGCCATCTCCCTATAGTGCAACATTTATTCTAAATAGGTAAAATTGTAAGCAACCCATTATCCACACATCATTTACTTTTTGAAAGAACAATCAAAACATAGTTTAACTAGGAGGGAGTGTAAAGGATCATCGCATATCCGCATCCTACAAACATTGTGATTGTACACTTTCTCACACACATTTCCACTCCATAAGCAAAGTAAGACTCTTTAAAACTAACCATTAATTGAACTCATTAAATCTCCCCACATGGGCCACAAGATAATTAATAGTCCAGGTTAGGACCATTGGGGGTAGGCATCCAATAAATCGCCATGGTCAGTTTACATTCTTGAAACATGGAAGTTGACTTTGTAGGGAGCTTTAAACCCATCTATATGCCCATGGAAAATAATTTCCGAGCACCGCAGAGACCCGATTCAGAGGGGTTTAAGCTTAGGCCTAGTGTGTGTGGTTCTATTTGGGGCTACCTGACCCATCTAGTGCTTGGTACTGGTAGTTGAATACCAAGAAGCTCAAGAATCGAACGCTCATGTGGGACGACTGTACTTAGTGGACAAATCTAGGGCATCCTTCCCTATAGGTGACGGTGTAGGCAGCACTAGATCCTCTTTCCATTACCTTGGTCGATTCTTCGGCTACTGGAAAGCGTCGCCAATTATTTCGGGACGTTGGCCCCAGTACCCACCAGAAGATATCTTCGCAAGGCCCAGTTACAATTGAGAGTGTGAGGATGACTAGGTCTTCTAGGATTTTTTAAGTATCATACGCGAAACAACCAAAACCATTTTTTTTATTGGCCAATCACATAGGATTAATCTAAAGGGAAATTTACCTTTTATTTTTCACTTTGTTTAATGTATGTGATCGCATTTTTCTTTGATAAATAATCTCTCTCCTCTCAAAACACTGAAAAATGTTTCCAAAATTAAACCAATTAGACATCATAATGGACCCAACGGGACCTCGTCGATCTAGAAGTTTTTTGGACCTCCCCACATTAGAGGGAGGAGTGTTAGGTCTTTCACCATTAAGGCGTCAAAGACGACACCAATCCACCCTTATTAATTCATCCTTTATCGGGGTGTCTTTAGTTGGGAACCCCAAGGGGTCACCCAACACCACCTCTGTGGAAACCCCCTCAGGGTCACCACACACCACTCCTCCCACAACCCCTAGATGGCAGAGGAGCGCTATCCATTCGGGGAGCCAACATAACAAACAGCCAAGTAGGTCACAAAAAAACCCCATACACAAACAAAATTCTTTGTTTTCACAGTCTACAATGGTGCTTAACACTGAGTTACCTTTCCTAGCATCATTAAACTTACCTGATCTATCAAAGTTAACTAATGATCCCATTGCAGAAAATTCCATTTGGTCCCCCATGCCCACTAAGCTCCCTTCAAACATTCCAAAGTTCGAAGGGAAGCAAGAGGAAGACCTTGGAAACCATGTAATGACTTTCGACCTGTGGTGTTCTTCGAGCAATATTATTGATGACACTATTCGATTAAGAATTTTTCAGCACACCTTAACTGGACCAGTCACGAAATTGTATGTGGAGAAGCCTTCTGCTTCACATGGAACCTTTAGTGCCCTCGCTACTGCGTTCCTCACATGTTTTCAGGCACCCATCCACCACGATTCAGGAATGGAGTTATTGACGCATTTTAGACAAATGCTAGCCGTCCATATCTCAGACCATCTCCATGAATGGCGGCGACGTCGAAGTTTGTGTAAAGCCAAATTTGACGATCGAGTTTAAAGGACCTATTCCTGATAACTCTCACAACAAATATTTCAAAGGATGTGGCAACTCAAGGACCTACTTCCGAAGAGGATGCCATTAGAAAAGCTCAGCAACTCGAGATGATATACACTCAGTCAGGATACATCTATTACATCCTGCCTAACACCTTGCACCTGCAAACTTATAAATAATTTCCAAGCACGTCGAACACTGTAGATGGATTGATAGGGTCACTGAACCAAAGTAACCTAGGCAGCAGTATCTCGTACCCCCATTACACGTATGATCCTAACCAGAACATCCCACAACTAGGCTATCATCAGAGTCATCATGGACCTCTGCAGAACATGACCAATAGGGCGCCGTCGTACCATCATCAGCAAGGAGGTTCATACCCTCCCGCATAGGGGACCCAGTACACAGATAGTAACGCTAACAGAAGAAATCCCCCTCTAGCAGCCATACACAAACCAGGGATAGGGACCACAATATCCCCACTCCCCAGCACAAAACCCACCAATGCAAAACAACGCATCGGTGAACTTTGTGCAACCTTCCTAGGCCCAACCGTGCCGTCATATACTAGGAGAATCATATTCATTCTCCTAACGCAACAAAGAAAAAGCCAAAAAATAAACAAAAGGGAGATCCTGGACAAGGGGGCAATAACCAACAACGCCCTTTGTGATCTCAGGCTGGGGGCAACCCCAATCGAAATAAAAAATAGGACCCAAGTAACTCCCAAGGGTAGAAAAAGAGGGCTAATCTTCAGACCAACCACTCTTGCGCGATTTGTGGTGAGTATGGTCATTACACTCATCATTGTCCCGAACCCCACGAGCTAAAGAAGATTCAGGGTAACCGAGGACAAGGAGGACCTACACAACAAACAACTGTAATGCAGGAGCCATTCCCCCACCAAAGGGCGGTTAGTACCCAACAACAACAACCACCCCCCAATGATTCTGAAAACAACAACCATGAAATCTATATCACTGGTGAGGAAATGTTCTTTCAAACACGGAATCGAATTTATGATACCCCGCCAGACACCAGTTCGTCACGGGCTAGCATGAGTGCACCTACAACATCGTTGACTATATCAAAAATGCCTATTAAACCTTTGCCAAAAATTGCTATGGGTCCAACAAGGCGGGCAAGTGGCCCATAATTATAGCATCGTGGACGATTTAGCACAATCTCTCGCTACTATGTCAACTTTGGAGATCCTGCAATCTTGCCCAAAGCAAAGGAAAACCTTACTTTCCGCGTTAGGCGCCATCGACCCTGTTGATTCGCACCTAATGGCTTTTGACTTAGATAAAGCCACCCTTAGGCTTCCTTCATTGGTCGCCTTCTAGATACCAGTGTCAGTAAAGAACATCACTATCCACTGATGTATCATTGAAGAGGGTGCATCCACATGCATCATGTCAAAAAGCATTTGGCAGAAATTGGGATCCCCCAAACTAAAGCCATCGGACATCACACTTAGAGCATACAACGGGCGCCCTTCTGCTCCCATCGATATCTATCAAAATGTCCTGATCTGCTTGGCTGGCAAGATGGTTCTTATAGACGTTGAGGTCTTGGACGCTCAGCTGGATTACATTATACTCCTTGGGCGGAGTTATATGTATGCCATGTCTGCCATAGCATCCTCCGTCTTCTGAATCATGATGTTCCCCCACGAGGACCACATCATCACTATCGACCAATTGACATACCATGACAAGCGACCCATGAAAAATGCCGATGTCATGCTACCCTATGTAGACACATCCACAGAATCACTCACACAGTACCAAGAATATGGCCTTGGCCAATTCAAATCATCATCTATCCTCGGATCATTACTAGGAGATCCCCCTATCATACCAGAATCATTCGCTAATATCACAGAAGCCCTGGTGTGCATGATGTCATCATCAAGCACTGAGACCAGCAATGAGACAGAGACTAGTAGTAACGAAACCGAGGCCATTGGCACGACGACTTCATTATCCTACGCCATCTCCCAAACTCCTTTTCTATACCCTCCACCTGGTTTTGTGTCACAGCAAGTTTTGGCAACGGTAGTGTTGCCAAACATATCTTTCGCAATACTAGTTTGGTACTTGGTCCCACCTGCCATGTTGGGAGGCACGGGCATCACTGCTACAAGATTAAACCTTATCACTCCTGAGGAGGCCCCACCTGTTAAGGAAACTGCCAAAGCCATACCGGTTAAAGAGACTCTTGTCACAAAGTCAATTGAAGCGACCAACAAAACCCATAAAAAGGGAAAAAGATAGAAAACCCCATCATGCCAAGGGAATTACAACCTTGTGCATTGTGCGATATTGTAGGTTACCCTACCAATATCTGCCCAGATTTGGACGAATTGAAACCGCTCCTAAGCTCTGAAAGGAATACTGCGGCCACAAGTTCTCGTAAAAAGGCACCAGCCACAAAAAACCAAGGCAAAGCATTGCGTACCAACCACACATGCACTATCTATAACAATTATGGGAATTACACTCATCATTGCCCCGAAATACCGCGATATAGGGATGCCTTACATGCCATAGAACAATAATATCAGGATGATCCCCCCATGTAGTCAAATGGGGAAGAACGTCGGGTCATATTATACCTTCAGGAGGCGCGACAGTCACTAGAAAGACTCGTGTTTGTTCCTCCTCCTCCTGTCCAACGCTGTGGAATTTGCGACGAACGCGATCATTTCATCGCCAACTGTGTAGTCCTGGAGTTGTCCCAGAGATTGTATCTGGTTAACCAAGTATACCATGCGACCTTATAGTGATCCAACATTCGTGTCAGATATGTGGTGGCGATCACCCATTACGCCATTGCCATTATATCCCTCGATTTCATTTAGCGTTAACCAGTTTACACACGACCATAGTTCGCATCTCCCTAGAAGACAACTTAGATACATAATCCATGGAAAACTCGACAACGCAAGAGGAGATGACAAGCAAATCCATCCTCTTTTTGTCAACCGAAAAGCTGTCGTTTGGGGAGCACGTAGTTACGCCCAATCGCCCTCCACGAAGAAGACCAACCAGTGTGCTATGAAACGCACATAACCATTTGGTCGCCAAATGCCCAGACCTAGAATTGCTACGCCGATGGTATCCAATCACCTTGCCAGCTCTAAGGGAAGGGAATACCCAAGAAAGACATTCTTGTCTAGTATGTCAGGGCAACCATCACGCTCAGCACTGTACTTATATCCCTCGAGTGCGCCCACTAATCGACATCATACATTCATTAGAAACACACCACTCGAATATAACCAACCTAGAGCTTAGAGAACCTAACGTAAGTCAGACTGCCCCCAGGAAACCTACCCCGTATCAATACCAAAACATTGGGCAAGTAAAAAAGACTCATCGACCTAACAAGACCCATGTCCAGTCTAGGGCAGCATGCGAGCTATGCGACAGAATCGATCACCAGGTCAATCAGTGTAAAGAACTGAAGCACCTCATGAACAACTTTTGCATGGTATCCCCTATCCCTCAAAAACATCTCTCTAACCAAGAGAAGATCACACATTGCTATTGCAGGATCTTCTCACATTTCCACCATATAATGAATTGTGAGCACCTCCCAAGGCTGCAAGTGGCAAGAGCAGTGTTAAGTCTGCACTCCCCAAGAGAGCTAGACCTCCCAAAACCAAAAACTTGAAGATGGCAGCAGTGGAATATTTCCCTTACGCCTAATCCTTTCCGAGGATCCACTTCAAGGAGGAAGAGTAGTGTTGGTTCTCACACCATCTACTCGATAAGCACCCTGGTACCATGCACCATTTGCACTGGCCAGAACCAAGAAACATAGGCATGCCCATTAATGGAAACATTCAAGCACCTCTGCACCAAGCACAATTTCCAAATCTCGGAAAGTGAAAGTACTCTTGGTACGCCTTGTGAGGAAGCTAGACTTGCTCTCACGCAAACCGCCGCGATGAAAATTCCTCCCCCACCAAATGCCGATGGCACAATACATCATATATGATTCATATCATCGTGTATCAGAACCATGAATCATGTTGTCTTCTCATCAGTTATAGGTGTCGAGTCAGCTGCAACTACGAGAGTAGTTGTGCCAACGACGGTGAAAACCCAATCTATTTGCACCCTGTCGACTGCGTCTGGTTCCACCGCATCGATGATGGAATCTTATTCATGTCTGTCGACTAGCTATGTTAGGACTGAACCACCTCCTCACGGCCTTACGCAGACTCAATACCTCTTAGGAACCTTATTCCACTCAGATGAGGACATTCTTGAGGCCATGATGGAACCAAATTATCTGTGGGATGCAATGCATCACCACTCCTTTTTTCTTCCTGGAAAGATGTTCGGCCCTAACAAACCAGGAAACAAAGAGATTTATGCAATCAAATCAAAATATTTCCTTCCATTAGGGAAAGTTGATTGTTTCAAGAATCCCATCCCGACGCCTGATGCGTTCGAAGAAGGGAACATGTCAAACATTTCTCCTACCATCAAGGTGAATATATCTCTAAATCCTGAGAAAGTTGAAGAAATATCACTGGGGGCAGTATGTTCCCCATACGAGGTAACCTCTTACACCCATTTATTGCAATAGTATCGAGATATCTTCGCATGGGACTACTTGGAAATGCTAAGGCTTAGTCCCACTATAGTAGAGCACCACATTGACACATGGCCTGACGTACCACCCATACGCCAGAAACAACGTCAACTGCACCCATCCAAGGCAGAAGAAATTAAACGAAAATCGATAAGCTTCACAAAGATGGGTTCATCTACCCCATTGCTTACACATCATGGGTTTCCAACCCTTCTCCCTTCATGAAAAAATAGGGCACTATACGCGTCTGTATTGATTTTCACGATTTGAACAAAGCCTATCCAAAGGACAATTACCCTACCCCATTCAACGACCAAGTCATTGATGCTTGCGTGGGACATGAGGCCCTCTCCTTCATGGATGGTTTCTCTGGGTATAATCAAATTCAAATACATCACACCGACCGGTACAAGACTGCGTTCACCACCCCATGGGGCACGTTCGCGTATCAGGTAATGCCATTCGGTCTAAAAATTGCTAGAGCCACTTTCCAGTAGGCCATGAATAAAATCTTTCATGACTTGGCACATCTCATCCTCGCCTACTTGGACGGCCTCACTGTTCGATCCAAGAAGCGATATGATCATCTTGAGGATTTGCGACTGGTATTCCAACATTGTAGGCAATACATCCTACGCTTGAATCCCCTCAAGTGCATATTTTGTGTCACAACAAGACGAATTCTAGGTTTTATTGTGTCCCAACAAGGTATTAGAGTGGTCCCCCTCAAGGTCCAAGCTATCAAAGAGGTAGCACCACCTTGAACCCTCAAGCAACTTTAAAGCTTGCAGGGAAAGGCCAATTTTCTGAGATGCTTCATCCTAGACTATGCCACTGGCGCTCAGGGATTCCTGCGCCTCCTCCGTCAGGACATCCTATTCAAATGGGACGATCAAGCCCAACAATCATTTGAGGCACTGAAAGACACTTTATCTTCAACACCATTGATCATTCCACCAAACTACGACAAGGATTACACCCTGAATCTATCAGCATTCGAGACCACTTTGGCTGGGGTGTTAATCCAAGAGGGCCCTGATGGTAAAGAACACATAATTTACGTTAGTAAAAACTTATCAGGACCCACATTAAGATATGAGCCTGAAGAGAAGATTGTCCTAGCATTAATACACGCAGTCCAAAAACTTCGCCACTACATTATCTTAAGGACTACAATAATCATCACAAATATCAACCCCATGAGATATATGCTCACCCGTCGTTTGATGAACCATAAGTACGCTCGTTAGATAGTTATACTGCAAGAGTTCGAATTACAGTTTAGCTCCCCCAAAAGCAAGAAGGCTTTAATTCTAGCCGATTTCATCACTGACATCCCAAGTCAGACCAAAGGATCACCAATCAATGAGTCACTACCAGACGAACATCTCTTCCTAATGACGATTGACGACCCTTGGTACGGAGATAATCTCTTATTCCTATGAACCCCAAAGTTCAAACCAAAGCTCACTTGTGACGACCGCAAGCACATATGCCACCAGGCCCCCCAATACCTCCTCATTGGAGATGTCCTTTATTGGCAGGGCATCGACACCATTTTACGTCGATGCCTCACTCACGACCAAGCTGAGCAAACTCTTAATGACTGTCACAACAGAGCTTGCAGTGGCCACCTCTTCGGAATGGATACTGCCCAAAAAGTTCTGCAGGCAATATATTTTTGGCCCACTTTATTCCGTGACTGCATCTCAGCAGTCAAAAGGTGCAAGCGATGTCAACACTTTGCTCACAAGGCAAGAGCACCACCCACTCCCCTACACCCCATCATAGTCGTTGGTCACTTCATGACTTGCAACCCCATGTCGTCAGGCAACCACAAATACATCATTGTGGCCGTCGACTACTTCACCAAATGGGCAGAGGCCATGCGCACATACGACAACACGACAAAAACTGCTACACGATTCTTGTTCAACCACGTCTTTGCCCAGTTTGGTGTACCAAAAGAGTTAGTCTCTGACCACGGAAAACACTTTGAAAACAAGTTTTTCCAGGAGCTATCACATCACCTCGAATTCACACATGAATTCACTTCACCATACTACCCCCAATCCAACAGATAGGTAGAAGTTGTAAACAAAGTACTCAAAACGATGTTACAGCACATGGTGAATAACGACAAAACAAACTGGCACCACATGCTTTTATCCGCCCTGTGGGCATATCACACAGTTGTAAAAACATCGACGGGGTTCACACCCTTCCACTTGGTGTATGGGGTTGAAGTCGCGATTCCCATAGAACGCGAGATCTCGAACTTACACGCCGCCATCAAAATCCTCGATGACACCCAGCCAAAGGACTAATTCCCCCTAGGTAAATGATCGAGGGGGAATTAGTCCTAAAACACTGTCTCCTTAAGGGGGCATACATCTTGTCAGAGCCCGATGGAACGTGCCTAAGCAAGCCTGTCAATGGGATCTACCTCAAGAAATTTTACCCATAAGGGTTAGGAGGCTTAAACCCTAGAGATAACATGCATATAGAAAACTTTGTTACAGACTTGTCCTAAAAAGCGCTCCGGTGTCACAAATGAATCGTCCCCCAACCATTATTTTGGATTCGCTGATGGAGCATTGCGATGGTCTCAAAATCTAGCAGCAGCCGCCTGGGTCATCTACTACCTTGACCGATCACCATTCTTCACCAATGGAGTATGCATCGGATCAAATACAAACAATCAGACAGAATATGACATCTTCATCATGCTCATGAGTGATGCCTTCAATTAAGGCATCCACCACCTGCATATCTACCTTGATTCCCAGTTTGTGGTTTCGCAATTATACCAATAATTTGAAGTACGAGATTCACAACTGTTTAGAAAATATTTGCGTGCAAAAACATTAAGCCGTCAATTTGATCATATTATATTCACACATGTACCAAGAAATCAAAACCAAACAATAGATCGCATAGCTAACCACATCCTATACTGGAATGCATCTCGTATAAACCATCATACATAAAACAAAAAACATAAAAAAGATAGATATCATCAGTGACACACAACATCCATCAAATCATATAAAACATAGACACATCATCAAGAACTGCAAAAATACATCTCGCATATATACCAAAAATGTGTGAGTACAAAAAACAAGTCATGTCTCTAACCCGCAGGTCAGCCAAAAAATACACATATACATGTCATCAAAAATAAGGGAAGCATCCTCATAATGGGTGCTTTCCCTGAGCACAAAGTGTCTCTAGGGATGAGCCCCACCTGGACCCATAATTGCGCCTGGTGCCAACACTAGGGCAGTCGCCAAAACTGAAGCTGCCACATGGTGCAAAGTCGGATGATAGCGATAGCCCCTCTCCGGGGCCATCAATGTCTCCAGCCAAACATCATCAAGATCATCAAAGAAACCTCGGGTCGAAATACCCTAGGTCAGTCTCTCCACTCAATCCCAAGCATATGCTAGATCGGTGTATCGGGCCTCAGATGTAGCTAGATGCTCTGCCATCTCCACCATACATGCCTAGGCCGCCTTGGCACGAGTGATCGCTGCAACACACTCGGCAACAGCCAAGTTGCTACCCTCCTAGGAAGGGCCAACACCATCACCACCTTGAGGTTGCCTTGGATCTCCACCCTTCCTCCCAACCTCGGGCTCAGCTCCTCTAACCCTCCAGTTAGGCTGTTGTCTCACCAACCAAGCAGTGGGTCGTCCAACCGCTCCCACATCTGCAAGAGGAACAAAATATAGTGTCAGTGTTACCACAATACACACATAAATATACACATCATAAATACTCAACAAATGCAGAAAAAGAACAAAAACATACCTGCTGGTCCCCACACATACCCAACAGGAAGACCCATATCTGGATATCCCCGATAGTCCATCCCAGAGTATGGATACTCGAGGAACATGTGAGGGTTCACCTCAAACCAAGCCTCTGTGGTCGCATTCCAATAGCGACCCACCTCCCCTCCCCCACCGCGAGGCTTCATTGGCACCCATTGCCTCATATGAGGGTCTCGGTGAAACCCCATATGAACTACCACCACGGGTCGCAACAATACCCTCTCGAACAAAATTCTACACAGAATGCTAGCATATGTAAATAGCTTAGATCCTCCTCGGACCTTCGCTAGCTGCGACACCATACCGTCATAACAATGACGAGCAAAGTCAAAGAAATTTCAGGCCTGAAGCTTGCGCAGAACACCAATTTGAGGTCTTGATGCCTTGTGCGGCAACGACAACCTAGTCAACCTCATGATCATAGCTAGAGCACATCACTTGGCTAGGTCAGTCACTGATGATATAAGGATACACCCCTCCGAAAGGGGTGCCTCGCCGTAGTGCTGCTTCGACCAGCGCTTGAGCACTACCCTCCCAGGTGGGAGTGGATGGGGGAGTGCCTCACCCTGAGGCAGCAAACCAATCACAAAATATATATCCGTCTCTCGACGGATAGAAATGTCATACCCTCGCAACACCATCACTTTGTGCCGCCTGTTCCAACAACGGACTAGGTAGCACAACATGCGATCTTGTGACCTTAGGAGGTCATTCTCAAGGAACTTGAGGAGACCCCACTGAGCTAGTTGCTGATGGGCGTTGGCATCCTATGCCACAACCATACGAAGATCCGACCAGTCTCTCTCTCTCCACAACATCCTATCACCAAACAAACACACATCAGTGACATCAATTTTTTTTTTTCAAAAATTGCCTTGGCTTTTCGACGTGTCTGTTCCTCAGACAGGCGTGCTGACTGCGCACCTCTGTTCCTCAGAAAGAAGCGGAAGCCACATGCAAAAATTCCTAGAAACGCGGAATCTCCACGAAAATCCTCAAATTTATGTGGAGATCTCCACACCTATACCTTGATCGCCCGCGCGATCAAGGCAAAAAATAATTAGGGGTCTGCACAAACCTAATTTGTATGGACCCCCTAATAGTAAAAATGAAAAAATTGAAATGTTGGACGTTCAGGGGCCTACCTGACACTAACGGCATGAATCCCTGGTACACAGGCTGACCGCAACGGCAAGAAAGGCTCAACAACAAGCTCCGGCCTCTTAAACTCTCGACTCTCAAATGACACAAATGAATTGAAATGAGGCATATTGACCTATATATCACCCTTTTCAAATTGTTTGAGGGACCATAATGGGAGCTCAGAAAGCCTAATTGCAAAACTGAAAGAAACGCAGTGATCAACACCTCATAATTCCCAAAGGAGGCTTCACACATTCATGCCTCCGAAAAAAATAATTTTTTTCAGTTCCGACAGATATGCCCTCTCTTATCATTTTTTCATTCAGCACATTTGTCAATATATTTGAACGAAAAAGATGCTTTCACTTGGGGTATTGTTGCATGTATTACACAGTACGAAAAACCACCTGTTGCCCCAGTCACTGAAGGTTCCAAAGCAGGTATCATTCTGCCCTCAACATGATAGAGTCCCAAAGAAACTCTAAATATCCTGACATCACTTCTCCACAAACCATAAAATCCAAACACTCGACCATGTTTATCATCTCCTCACCTTGCACATGATAAATATCCTCGTTAGTCGGTAGAGCCTCCCCCTCCATGGCATCCATCACTCAAGTAGACCATGCATCAAGAAGTATGATGCCATGACCATAACACCCCAATCTGAGAAGCACTTCATGTTCATCCATCCATCATGCATCAAGTCAAGTTTTATCACATCACGATAAAACCCCTTTCCTGGACTACCATTTTTGCAAGAATATCAAACACGCACCACCGTGTCTCGCATTTGGCCTACCATCCCTCCATCAGCATAGCCCATCTGCGATATTTTCCATTTGCTTCATCACCCTCATACCAAAACTAACCAATGGGGCCCCCACCCTCCGCAAAAACACCTTCCTCACATCATCAGTGAGTGATAATTTTCATGTTTTTGGGGCACCCATCTCCGTATTTGTACAATCTTAACCCATTTTTTATTCTTTTGGCAAGTGTACACAGATTTTTTAGGAGAACATCCCCTACCCGTCCATCCACTTTTTCTCCCATGGCAGCAGTCCCTAATCATCCTTGGTCGGAGCTTCACACCTTTCACATAAAGCCACCACGACATTCATAACCAACATATACCCACCCTGGACGTCCTATCGAATCTAGGGATTTCCTCATCAGAAATCGTTATGACTACTGCCAAACTGCTTTTTCAAAGCTCTGACCTTGGGCCGCTGAACTCCCATCATTAGTTTTTAGCCATTTCTCACCATCAAGCCTATGTTAACTTAGCATATCAGACACCCTGGTCCCTTGCATCAATATTTCTCCCGATCAGTTGAGGCTTCCTTCTTGTTGACTTCAACAACCATTTTCCAACAAGGAAGCAATATTTTGGATGGATCCTCACCTCAATAGGGGCATCCTTAGATGGCACTGTGGGAATCATCATTTCCCATTGATGTCATTGATCCTCCTGACATTCGACTACAACACAAGCTTTCATATCAAGATGGTATCGTACTTCACAACCATTACACTTTGTCCAAATTCGTCGAAGACCCATGCCATTATAAGCATCTCTTTCAACATTGCTTACACGGAAAGGCCCCACTCATACACCCATGCATACAATGAGAATTTATTCTAAAAATACACCATACCAAGATTATGAATTTGGGCACCAAATTCAACCTATTGTCAAAGAAAAACGACCCTTAGGGCGTCAGGAATCGTCGTCATCAACCAAATCAACATATCACTACCATATAAATGACATAGATAGAAACTTTATTTGTCAAATATGCTTTAACTAGCCAAAACATCACGAGCATGGGACATGCCTGCCTCATAGAAATATTGTATTTATTGTATTATAATATCTCTTAGAGGTTTCCGACAGAACATGGTCCCTTTTTTACTCACAGTAAGGGGTTTCCAACCTTAGGTTGCACGCATGTTAATCTCTCTCTCTCTCTCATGGGTTATACAGAACAAAAACTATAATGTATTTCGGCTATACAGTTCTTCCTAGACCTTACACATTTGGGGGAAACTGTTATCACTGAAAAATCAGACAAGCAAAAGACATCATGAAATGTCAAGCAGAAGGATTTACAAGGTGGAAAAACATTAGAGAATCTAGAAAATTTAAGTTTCTCTAAGGTCAAGAGGCAAAATTATCAAATTGCGCACAGAAGACACTAGCAAAGTGCGTTCTGCGCGCACTTTTCTTTGATAGTAGCGTAGGTCTCCACGACTTTCCCTCAATAAGCCGCGCGATCCTGAGTATGACGGAAGGTCACATCCGGGACCACTTTGCACACTTTGGGAAGAAGATTCTCCACTTGAGGCCGCCCAAGGACAGCCGCTTAGAGCCACCTTGAGATCTCAAGTGAGCACACAATGGAATCAACCACCACTCTTGGGTCACTATCACAATTGTACCAAGAGAGGGAAGAATATTTGAATTTTGCCTATAAAAGACCACCATGAGAAGAAAAATTCAGAGCACATTGTTATGCTGGCCAAATTGCCCATGAGAAAACCAGCTATGTGTTGTCCAAGAAGCAAAGGAGTGAAGGGATTTATTTGTTGGCCATCCAACATCCTAATCCCAAAGGAGAAATGCATCAATTGTCCGTTATTCGATCACTCATTCGAGGAGAAGAGAGAGGCCTTCAAACAGCTTAAGGGGAGAGCTCTCATTACTTTGAGTATTAGATCTCCATAGCTCTAAAGACTCACTGCGAGTGTTTTAACGTTCTACCTCTTTTTTACTATCAGCAACTAATAAAAGGGGATTCATTTTCCGTTGGTATTATTAGTTCGTTTACTCGATATTGAGCTTGTGTTATATGTGTATTTGTTGTTTCTTGTTTCCTCCTTTTTTTGTCGTATGCTATGTTTCATAACTATTTTTTCTACATGTTATGATGCTTCACTAACCATCTAACAACTCATTTTTTACCTGTGACATTGCTGGTAGGCTAGTAATCACTCCTCTCAAGAAACAGTATTTTTCGTACACTTGTGTATTAAACACACCAACACAGGGAGTTTTGGAGTCTAAAGTAGAATGCAGGGATCCATTTTGAACATACACATCAATGTTCGCAACTTCTCCCCATAGAAACTTCGAAAGACCTTGGTCATATAGCATGGTAAGGGAAATTTCCACAATGGTCTTGTTCTTTTCTTTCAGCAACACCATTTTGCTCAGGAGTATACACAGTTGTGGTCTCCCTCTTAATGCTAGATTCCCTGCAAAAGTCATTGAATTCATTTGACTCATACTCGGTCCCATTGCCAGTCCTCAAAATTTTGATTTTCTTCTCGGTTTGATTTTCCACAAAGGCCTTGAAGGTACAAAACCATTTGAATGCTTCGTCCTTCTTCTTTAAGAAATATATCCAAGTCTTGCGGTAGAAGTCATCTATAAAATTCATGTAATAGGAACATCCTCCCAAGGATGTTACAGGCAACACACCAGATAAATCAGAATGTATTAATTGCAAGATATCAGATGTCTTTGTGACACTTGAGGGGAATGGTCCCCTTGTATACTTCCCTTCAGCACAACCCTAACATATACCTTCATGATCATCTTTAAACTCGGGCCCTGTTACCACCTTTCTTGCTTTGGGAAGGGCTTTGTAATGGAGGTGTGCAAACCTCCAGAGCCATAACTTTGTTTGAAGAGTTATATCACATGACATAGCCCCCAATGGACTTCCTCCAACTTGGTAGAGTGTATCAACTCTAAAACCAATAGTAAGAGCTTCTTTGAAGTTCTTCTTCCAGATGCGTACCTTTCCATCAACGAATGCCACCTTGAACCCTTTGTCTTCCATTTCCGAAATAGACACAAGGTTCTCCTTCAAATCAGGTATGTACAACACATCTTGCAAGCAGAGGACTTGACCTTGAGATAGATGAAGGGTCACATTCCCTGTCCCTTTCATGGGATATGTGGCATTATCTCCATGGTTAATTTCTAAATTTGTATCCTTCTCAATCAAATCAGAGAGAGCTTATTTATAACCAGTGAGGTGCCTTGAATCACCACTATCAATCAACCAGACATCCAGAGTGTCGGGAGGAGATGCAGCAGAGAGGGCAGATACAAGAATATATTCATTTTTCTTATTATCATCAACATTAGACTCATCGTACCTGGAATTTATTGACCTCTTGAAAGGTTACCCATTTCCACTACGATCAGAGGGAGCCTTCTTTTTTCCTTTGAACTTGTTGTTCCTTTGATTTCCATTCCCCCTGAAGTTGTTGTTGTCATCATCCTTGGGAGAGTCCCTTCTATTGGGGCACTCTCTTGCATAGTAACTAGACTTGTTACAAGTGTAACATCTTCCCTTCCTTCCTTTGGGCCCCACTCTACCATGGCTTTGATTTCTCGGGCCACCATGGTACTTCTTCTTTGCATGAGCTGCGAAGGTAGTAGGGTCACCTCTATTTCCATTAGAGGGATGATCCCTCTCCATCATTCTTAGCTCCTCTTGAGTGCATCTAGTCAGAAATTCATCAAAATCAAGAATCATATTATTATTAAGAATTGTAGTATTAAATACATACCAGTATCAATGAAGTCCTCCAAGAGCAATGAGGACGAGTGCTCTATCAACTACTTCTTCTACTATGGCAAGGAGATCATTCCTGATTTCTTTGAGCCTTATAAAATATGATGGAGGCTCATGAATATTACCATGCACATAGTCCATGAAATCTTGATCTTCTAGTTCCAAATCCAAGGACATCTTCCATGCATGATAATCAGTCTTATCAGTCAACTTATCATCAGATTTGAAACCCTTGTAGGTTAAGGAGGCCATTGGTCCTTGACAATACTTCTTCTTCGGTTATTTCTTTTCACACTATCTTGGGCTTTGTCTTCGCCTCAACTCTGCTACCATGTTAATATTAGATAACCATGGTATGTTCTATGCTTAATGCAATTTTACTTCAATCTTTCTTATAGGCCCAATTCAATTTAGCAATCACATAAACATGAAAGTAAAATGCTGATAGAACATAATAATAGATCAACAAAAGGCAAGCCAAATAATGTATCAAAATTCTTATTTTCCAGCAAATGGATAGATAAATGTTTGTTACAACAGTCATAGGATGCCCTAGCTAGCAAAACCTTGAGTTGGTCAAACCAACTTCTCCAACAGCGAAATCAACCTTCGACAAGTGTCACACACACACCTCAAAGACAACTCCAAAAGTCAACGCAAGTCAAAAAAAAAATCCCTCATCCAGATTTCCAACATCATCCATATTTCTGGCATCCATTTATCCATTTCTGACATCCAAATTTTCGGCATCCATTTATCCATTTCTGACATCCAGATTTCCGGCATCCATATCTGGCATCATCCATATTTCTGGCATCCAAATTTCTGACATCCATTTCCGGCATCATACATATTTCCGGCCTCCATATTCACACGTGGGAGAGAGAGAAGCCTCTTCTAGGTTGTACAAACCAATCAGATCACGAGGAATATGTGTGATGAGATGATGATGAAATGGACATTATCTCTTTCCAATTTATATCCATCAATGAGGGTGTGGGGCACATTTGTAGGGCTTGTGAGCCTACATAACAAATCTAGCCGACCTTGCACATGTGTGGAAAATAAAATCAAAATATATGTTTTGCTCATCCAAACAAGATGATATTTAGCTCAATATTTCACCTCTCTGAAGGAGGAATCCAACAAAAATATAATCAACATCATATGAGCAATGCAACATGGAGTTTTGACCTAGTTTCCCAGAATTAACAGAAGCTCCTGTGCTAAAAAACACAACGTTTGGCTTAGCTAAAAATCTAATGCAATTCAAAAATTAGAATATGAAAATGGTACTTAAGCCTTCCCCTAAACTCTTCCTCTCTCATCAAGGAGTATGAGCTACCAAGAAGGACGAGTTTAATCCACACGTGTGAAGGACGAAGAGGACAAACCGTACAGCTGAGCTGCAGTACGATTTTCTGCTGCTAGGGTTTCGCTGTAAGTTTGACCAGCGTTGACTTTGGTCAACGCATGGTCCAAACAAGCTGAAAATTGGTGGAAGGTTCGATTTTTGAAGGCCGTACTACCTGGCACAAAAATCGAGGTCAAAGGGTTCACCGTTTTGCTGCTGCGTTGACTTTTAGCTTGCTGCCCCTGCGTTGACTTTTCAGGACAGCGTTGACTTTTGCAGAGTTGACTTGGGTTGACTCATCTACTGATTGGAGGGTTGTTGTGACACATGTTGGGCTGGCTGACCAAAGGAGACTTTGCTGGTTGAAGCATCCTGTTGACCGCCGAAACGAATACACACATTTTTCCTGTTTCTGATTTGTCTTCTGTAAGATCTACTTATATGTTCTATCTGCATTTTGCTTAACTACTTGTTTGATTGCTGAAATAAAAGTGAAATTGCTACTAGCATAGAACATCTACAAAACTTAACATGGTATCGGAGCAGAGGTGAAGACAAACTCAATCTATAGCAATCATCATCGGAGGAAATGGGTTCCACTAGTCTTGAATTCAAGGAGAATGACAAATCCAAAGGAAAGAGGAAGGCACACTTTGGAGGAAACAATCAACCTTCTAAAAGGTCCAGAAATACCAGGTATGAGGAGTCTAATGTTGTTGATAAAAGAAATAAGTATATTCTGGTATCTGCTCTCTCAGCTGCATCTCCGCCCGACACTATGGATGTCTGGCTAATTGATAGTGGTGCCTCAAGACACATCACCGGATTCAAGGAAGCACTTTCTGACATGGTTGAAAGGGATACTAATCTAGAAATCATCCTTGGGGATAATGCCACATATCCCGTAAAAGGGACCGGGACTGTGACCCTCCACTTGTCCCAAGGACAAGTCCTCCGTTTGCAAGATGTACTCTATGTACCCAAATTGAAGAAGAACCTTGTGTCTGTATCTGCCATGGAAGACAAAGGATTCAATGTTACTTTCTCTGATGGAAAGGTGCTCATGTGGAAGAAGAGCTTCAAGGAAGCTATCTCTATTGGTTTTAGAGTTGGTACACTCTACCAGGTTGGAGGGAGTCCGTTGGGAGCTATGACTTGTGATACTATTCGACAAACCGAACTATGGCACCGAAGATTTGGACACCTTCATTACAAGGCCCTTCCCGAAGCAAGGAAGGTGGTGACAAGGATGCCTGACTTTGGAAATAATCATGAAGGTGTATGTAAGGGCTGTGCCGAAGGAAAACATACAAAGGGACCTTTCCCCTCAAGTGTCACAAAGACATCTGATATTTTGCAACTGGTCCATTCTGATCTATCTGGTATGTTGCCCGTGACATCCCTGGGAGGATGTTCTTACTACATGACATTCACTGATGACTTCTCTCGCAAAACCTGTATATACTTCTTGAAGAAGAAGGATGAGGCTTTCATGTGGTTCCGTACCTTCAAAGCCTTGGTGGAAAATATGACCGGAAAGAAGATCAAGATTTTGAGGACCGACAATGGCACTGAATATGAGTCAAATGAGTTCAAAGACTTTAGCAGAGAAGCTGGCATTAAGAGGGAGACTACCACTGCATATACTCCTGAGCAGAATGGTGTTGCTGAACGCAAGAATAGGACTATTGTGGAAGCTGCCCGTGCCATGCTATGTGACCAGGGTCTACCGAAGTTTCTGTGTGGAGAAGCTGCAAATACTGCTGTATACATTCAAAATCGATGCCCTCATTCCGCTTTGGACTCCAAAACTCCCGAAGAGGTTTTCTCTGGTAAGAAACCTGATGTCTCACATTTTAGAATTTTTGGATGTCCTGTCTATTTTCATGTGCCGAAAGAAAAGAGAAGTAAGCTGGATGCTACTGGGAAGAAATGAATGTTTGTGAGCTATAGTGAGACTTCTAAGGCATATAGAGTCTATGTACCTGGTCAAAGGGAAGTAGAGATAAGCCATGATGTCACTTTTGACGAAGATGCTTCCCTGAAGAAAGTAGTAGATCTTCCTAGATCTGAAGAAAATCATGAAGAAAGACCTGGAAATCTGGAAGAACCCCGGGATGAGACTATGCCTGATATTGAAGGGCCAATGGACCCTATTGATCCACCCCCTTCACTAGGAAAGAGACCATCATGGCTCAGGGACACCCTCGAAGATGCTGAGGGTCATGCTGCCCCAAGGGGGACATTCCGAGAAAGCAAGAAGCCGTTTAGATACCAAGGGTATCTAGCTGCTATGAGTACTATTGTACAATCTGAACCTGGATCTTTTGAGGAAGCCATCAAGCATCAAGTCTGGAAGGATGCTATGCATGAAGAATATGAGTCTATTATGAAGAATGATGTCTGGGATGTGGTTCCGAGACCGAAGGACAAATCTGTTGTCACCGCAAAATGGCTCTACAAAATCAAACATGGGTCTGATGGGAGTGCTGAAAAGTTTAAGGCAAGGTTTGTTGCCCGTGGCTTCTCTCAAAATGAAGGAATTGACTATGACGATATATTTGCACCTGTGGCACGATATACCACCATCCGATCAATCATAGCCCTTGTTGCTACACAAGGATGGAGTCTTCATCAGATGGATGTCAAGACCGCTTTTCTGCATGGTGCAATAAAGGAAGAAGTGTATGTAGAACAACCTCTGGGATTTGAAGTTCAAGATCGAGACACTTATGTCTGCAGGTTGAAGAAAGCCCTCTATGGGTTAAAGCAAGCACCCAGAGCTTGGTACGAAAGGATGGATAGTTACTTGATGAAGCTGGGCTTCACTCGAAGCAATGCTGATCCGAACCTATACTTCAAGGTTGTGAAAGAGAAGCCTCTCATTCTAGTGCTGTATGTGGATGACCTCTTCCTGACTGATGATGACCCTCTCATTCATCAATGTAAGAGGGAGCTTGCTGCTGAATTCGAGATGAAGGACCTAGGACTGATGCACTATTTCCTAGGCCTGGAGGTCTGGCAGAGACCTGGAGAGATTTTCCTTTCTCAAGGAAAATATATTGTGAAGCTTCTAGAAAGATTTGGAATGGTGGACTGTAAGTCCGTGTCGACACCGATGGAACTCAACTTCAAGAAGTTGGTGTGGGGCTTGTCTTTAGGCCTATCTTGGCGATCCCCTCACCCCAGTGTAAATCTGACTCATAGGAGCTTTGATGTTCTTAGTGAACACCGTCCAGGACATATGTTTCGCATTGAACACTTTGAGTCAACAAATGGTTGAGCCTCATCATTTTCCTTGGGTTGGTCCGAGAATCTTTTGAGATATCTTGGGTACGATAAACCATGAAATTTTGAGATACCCATATCTCAGTGATACTCGAGTGGATATCTCTTGATCTGCGATTGAAGTGCAGCGGTGTAATTGGATAGAGTAGAGCACATCTGGATCTTCACTTCATTTGGATCTTCACTTCAATCTTGGTTAAACCGATCTCCTGGATGAGCGGGAAGCGAGAAATCGGTCTTTGAGCAGCGGAGGTACGATACATTCTTGCTAGTATGGCCTGTTGTGAAGCAGTTTGGTTGCGGAAGCTCTTTAGTGAGCTGTTTGGACATGTGCTAGATACCACTGTGATACTCTGTGATAATCAGAGTGGGATTCGTATGACTGAGAATCCTGTGTTCCACGACCGAACCAAGCATATTGATATCAGGTACCACTTTATCCGGGATATGGTACAGCGAGGCGCCGTAAGCCTCGATCATATAGGAACTGATGAGCAGGTCGCGGATATTCTCACTAAGCCCCTGGGGAAGGTCAAGTTCCTAACCTTCCGTGAGAGTCTTGGTGTCGTGGAAAGACCCTATGATGTGGGTTCTGTTGGACGATGAGCTCTGGGAGCTCTGGGGGGCTTTGGGGAGAGCTTCTTGGAGCTATGGGCAACCACAAGGCTAGGCTTGCCAACCTTGGTGGTGTGCTTGGACCCCACAGTTGTGATTTTGAGTTGGTTCACCTCTCATTTTCTGTGCCCCGTATGCATCCTACCCATTGAGTTCAGGGCTCATGGGAAGTACCTCTCATTTGGCCAATGAGGTGTGGAAAAGTTAGAGACTATTAGCAAAGACTGATGGACGCATCAGAGAGTGCCGTACTCTCTATCTAGGATGGCACGGTCCAACCACTTGATCTGGGATCAAGATTTGTGAGGTCTGGGACCTCTGGACTGACTATGTCAGTCGGGGGATGATGTCTTTGTGACTGACCCACTTCTGTTCTGAAATAAAGAAGCCGGCAAAGCAAGTTTCGGCGGGATGACGCACGATGTTGATTGCACTAATAGATGGAGTTCTCCCTAGTTGAGAGGGAGTGTTAAATTTGGACAACTAGGTCCAAACTCCATATTAAGATGCTCAGATTAAGAGGCTAATATTTTTGTTGGATTCCTCTTTGTGAGAAGTGTAAAATCCATATAAAATATGTCTTAATCCGATGAGCAGAACTTATATTTTGAATTTATTATTTTCAATAAATTATATGTGCAAGGTCGGCCAGTTTTGTAATGTAGGCTCGGATGCCCAACAGATGTGTCACACACCCTCATGATGGATATATATACAGGAAAAGTTGGAGAGATTTTCATCATCATCACAACACACATCTTCCTCTCTCATCAAGGAGTACGAGCTACCAAGAAGGACGAGTTTAATCCACACGTGTGAAGGACGAAGAGGACAAACCGTACAGCTGAGCTGCAGTACGATTTTCTGCTGCTAGGGTTTCGCTGTAAGTTTGACCAGCGTTGACTTTGGTCAACGCATGGTCCAACCAAGCTGAAAACTTGTGGAAGGTTCGATTTTTGAAGGCCGTACTACCTGGCACAAAAATCGAGGTCAAAGGGTTGACCGTTTTGCTGCTGCGTTGACTTTTAGCTTGCTGCCCCTGCGTTGACTTTTCAGGACAACGTTGACTTTTGCAGAGTTGACTTGGGTTGACTCATCTACAGATTGGAGGGTTGTTGTGACACATGCTGGGCTGGCTGACCAAAGGAGACTTTGTTGGTTGAAGCATCCTGTTGACCGCCGAAACGAATACACACATTTTTCTTGTTTCTGATTTGTCTTCTGTAAGATCTACTTATATGTTCTATCTGCATTTTGCTTAACTACTTGTTTGATTGCTGAAATAAAAGTGAAATTGCTACTAGCATAGAACATCTACAAAACTTAAC
>CM076576.1:898390392-898477863 GCA_034641835.2 Pinus albicaulis | reverse complement strand
CTTTTATAATTTCTCGCCATGCAAACTTGTGGGTCCCCCCATGCATTTTGACTTACCCAAGGGAAATCGATTGAATTTCTTCTCCAATACGCTATCCTTGTGGGTCCCAACTTCCACTAGCAACTTACTTTATTCTTTTCCTTCTGTATTTCCAATATTACCCGCAGAAAGGTACTTTATTTTATTTAATTAAAAATTGACAAAATGTATTTTTGAAACATTAGGAAAATTTAGGAAGGGACATTACAGTTTCCTACAACAAACATCAATTTAAATACACAACAACTTTCACAAATAAACTGCAGAATAAATAAAACACTGGAAGAAAAGATATGCACACACACACAAAATTGCACCATTATTTTTGGACCAATGTCCCCGAAAAAACCCAACTTAGGAAAGTTGTACAACAGTTGAGGGTTTTATTATTATGCAGTAGTGAAATCTCAATACAAACTATGGATTCCCAAACTGGCAATCCAAACAGAGGAACACATGCAAAAATGACTAGTGAGGAAATTCCTCACTCCACAAACGAATCCGACATTGACCTCAGCTCGAAATTGAGTCATCGCAACTGCCTCTACGCGGTCTCTACGTCACTCTACGTAGTCATTGCATCCGTCCAGCTCAGAACTGCGTCACCTCTAACTATCTCGTCAGCTGTTGTCTGGGAAACTGATTCTCCCGGCCTCTAGAACGTCTGCCCAACTTCTAGAAGTGAATCTCGCCTTCTCCCTAGCAAAACAAATTTTCCTCTCAAGGCCACTACGCTATCTCACCGTGGCACTCTTTGCCTCTCTGCAAATGTACTCACCGAATTTGGAAATCTTCCTCCAGCTTCACTATCTCTGCCCCTCTCTCACTGCTTCGATATCACTAAATCACTTCCAACAAGACACAATTACTACTCTGGAAATCGATTTCTTAGCAAAATCAAATGCGTAATTGATTTGGCGTGTCTTTTCCAAGCCCCATCGACTTCTTCTTATAATCCTCCATTGAGACTTCAACGACCACGATTAAATCTTAACTGATGGCTAGGATTGACTAGAAATCGATCCATGTACTTTTCTAGAATATTCTCATGATGACTTAATTAATTATGATTAATTAATCATATTCCCTAAGTTTATACTTAGGAAATATTAAAAAATGACTAATAAATACAATTAAGTCGTCTGTAGGTGGAATTTCCAGAAACAATTTCTGGGTTTTGGAGAATACATATAGTCTAGCCTCTCTACCAAATATTGTGGCTAGAACACATCCTATGCTACAAAAACTAACACTCCCTCTTAGCGAGGAAAATGTTGTAGTGTTGTAACCCACTGAAACACACCCTGTCTCTGCACCATCTCCTATCACGCTGCTAATGTCTGGCTACTGCTGCCCACCAACCACTGCAAAACTCTGATATGCGTTGCATCTGTGTTGCTGTTGACCCTATTGAACTGCTGCCAACACTGCATCTGCAGTGCAACTCTGTTGTTGCCGCTACTACAAAATCTACAACTCCCTTTCATCTATCGCTCTAGCATATGACTGCACCAAATTACACTGGTTGATCCTGCTACTGCGTATTGTGGGCTCCCATAGCAAGGCAATGATTCAAGAGATGGACCTCCTCAAGAATCCTGCCCAACCTGTAGTAATATGGGGCTACAAGACCAAGTAACCCCACCTCACTCTTGGAGGGATGTCTACAAACATGGAAAAACATTCCTCCAGGCTGGAGGACAACCTTTCAATCTCAACTGAAGCTTCCTGATAGTCCTACTTATCCTCCTTTTCCTTCTTGCTAAGAGGACATTGAGTGTTGTAGGCCTAGCTCACCACACGAAGCACTTGACCTTAGACATGTCCTTCTTATTCCTATATTGCTCCCCCTGTCCCTGACTGGGACCCTTTGATCTGAGGGCCACATTCTACTCTTTCTTTACCTCCTTTGATCCACTACTGCTGTTGTTGCCACTAATGTGGCTCTTCATCCTCGCCTCAACTCCTGTTGTTGCAAGTGTGCCCACATTTTGTCCCATCTTGGCAAAGTTTCTATGCCCAAAATGATTTGGACAAACACCTGCCACTCCTCGGAAACACTGTTGATGGCTATTCATACCAACTCTATAGGTTGAGGCGCTGACCCTACAGCTGCCAGCTCATCTTAGATCTGCTGAATCTTGGTAAGGAAAGGATCTATGTGCTCCCCCTTCTTCATACAGGTGTATCTCAGCTTTTCTTCTAAGTACATCTTCCGTTGCTCCGAAGATCCTTGGTATAGCATGGAAAGAGAGTCCCACATCTCTTTGGTCGTTCAAAAGGCTGCTATGTGAGATACCACATGATCCCGAACTCCATCAAGTATCAATCTCTTCGCCTTAGTCATCTCCTTCTTGTACTCCTTTAGCTGATCTGGATCCATGATGACAACCACTACGTTATCAATATATGCTTTGAGATCGTAGTCATGCAGAAGGAAGGAAATTATTTCCTTTCAGATCACATAGTTAGAGGCTTTGTCCAACCTATCATGATCTCGCAGCCCGACTGTTGCCATCTCAACAAAAAAAGTTGAAAACCTCCTCTTTGTGAAAATTACTGAATACACTAATGTAGAAATCCTATTGTAGTATCTTGGTTTACTTCTCCTACTTGTGATTAAATTATACAAGTTATTTTTAGAAAATATTTAGAAAATACCCAAGTAAACACAACTAACAACCTACACACATAAAGATCATTTATTGAATATTACGCTCATTCAAAAAATTGACACATATTTTTCAGACAAATGTCCCTGGAAAAACCCAATGCGGGAAAACTAGTGAAGCAGATATGAGGGTTTATTATTATTATGTAGAATTTGAGTACAAAAAATCTGGGCACCCAACTGGTCAACCCGACAGAGAAAATAATAGATTTGCAGCAATACTTGCTATTCTGAGACCAAAAAATTGACTGATCCACACCCTCAATTGAGATTTACAAGACTCAGCCAATTTCTAGCCCTAGAAACCCCAGCGCTACCCCTGGAGCCCCAACGTCAGCCCTGCTAGGCTTTGCATGCCCCTGCGCTACTCAGAAGGGGACTATGTAACCCCAGAATGGGTGGCGCAGTCCTTATGCTACCCTGGAAGACATCTACATAACCCTGGTGGCCTCCTAAAGCTGTAGTGATACCCCTCCTGGGCCTGCGTAGTGGCTAAAGCCCTCTGCGCTGCGTAGCTACTGCTGCTGCCCTTGCTCCTCTGCGCTGCTCTTGATTATTGCTCCTCTACCTCTTGATTACTCTTAGCTTCGGGATTAGATCATACCCTCAGCCAATACTACCCCTCGCTGTAGAAAACTCTTCTGGAAATTCTTTGCAAATTCGCCCTAGAATTCCATCTCAGTCTCTCAGCTCTGCCTCTGTGTGTGCGTGTCTCCAACTGACCCTCAAGCCTTTCTCTTATACTTTTTCGTTGAGACACCAACGACCGTGATTTAATCTCTTATCGAAGACTAAGATTAAAATACTACTTGATCCGTGTCACTTAGAACATTTCATCACATGTGTTTAATTAATTCACTTTAATTTTTCTAATTCCCTAAGTTAGACTTAAGGTCCTCATTAAAAAAATTAATTATTTTAATATCTCACACTTCATATGAAATTTCTCCAAACGCTTTCTGGGTTTTGGAGGTGATGTGTTTCTTAGCCCCTCCATGAAGTTTCGAGGCTAGAGCACACCCAATGCTACCCAATACACAAAATATCAGCACTCCCTCTTAGCACGGAGTGTTCTCTAGCAATACATCCACACCATGTATCACAAGATCTTGTCATTGTTATTTGCGCTGCTAATGCTTGGCCTGCTGCTCTCCATCCACTGTGTTGCTTCTCTCTGTACTGCTGCCCATGTCATTGCCACTGACACTGCCACATCTAAACTGCAACTCCCTCTCAAATTGCTACATCATGCTTCCCATAGCACTGCCACTGCTAACTGGTGCATTGCAACTCAATTGCTGAGAAGTAAGCAACAGAAATACTCTTGCCCAATCGTTGATAGACAAGTCAGGCTGCATCCCATCACTGAAACTCCCTTGGCTACTGCTTTAAGCTGTCCTCCTGAAGCCATTGCGTTGCTGAAGTCCCACCAGCCTCTACGCTGCTGCTGCTTCTGCACTGTGCTGCTCCTATAGCATCTCAGCACTGTTGTCTGCTTCAGTGTGATCTACTGCATCCATCTACTTTTCCCGCTACCATATTCAAGCTCCCATAGCTCGTATGTGATCCAAGAGTAGAGCTGACTCAAGGATCCTGCCAACACCATCTGTAGCTGCTCGACAGATCCATGTCACCCCACTTGCGTGGCTAATGAGCACTCATGGCTACATCATCATCACTCCCATCGTCCTTTGTTTCTGCAGCCTTGGAATCAAAAGCTCATTTTTCCTTCTTCTTAGGAAAAGTACTGGCGAAGTGTTCGAGTTTTCCACATTTAAAGCACCAGAACTTGGATAGGTCCCTATTCTTCTTCCCTTGTTGCCTTCATTCCTTCGATGCAAGGGACACATCATCTTCCTCTTCTTTCTTCACCAAGAAAATTTTGTTGCTACTATTCTGCCTCTTGGTGATTCTCCTTATCTCCTCTTGACAGAGGATTGCACACATGTCCGCCCAGGATGGTAACGTTGCCCTGCCCAATATGCTTTGGACAAACGTTTCCCAATCCTCGGTGACTGCATTCAGGGTAGTCCTTACGAAGATTCCTTCGTCCAGAGTTTAACCCATGGAAATCATTTGATCTCAGATAGTCTGAATTCGGAATAGGAAGGGATCTATCTCCTCACCCTTCTGAATCTGGAATAGCCTCATCTGATTCTCTAGAAGCATCTTTTGTTGAACAAAGCTTCCTTGATACATCATCTCCATTGTGTTCCACATCTCATTTTTTTTCTTCTTTCCAAAAATGTGTGGCACAACGTGATCCTTTACTCCGTCCATGATCGAACACTTACCCCACGCTTGATTTTCATTGAATTTCTTCAGAGGATCAAGATCTGCAGGCTCAGCTAGGACATTATCTGCATGGTTCTTGATTTCATACTCATCCAGGACTGATAGGATCCTGGCCCTCCAGATGACTAAGTTGCACACACCATCCAACTAGTCCTGATCTCTCAACCCATGAGAAGCCATCTAGCTGAAATCTGATGGAAACAATACTCTTCTCCCTCTTTTTGTGGCAACACAAAAATGCTGGAAATGGGTTTCTTGGTGACTAGAAACCTTCTAGAGACTGCTCATTTTGAAAACTGATTTCCTTCCTCGAAATATTCAACCAAAACAATGTAATATTCCTACTTTAGAAAGCAACTAAGGGGAATATTAATTTTTTATTTTTACACTTAGTAGATGAATGAATGGGGGAGGAGACCCATATTTAACTAAAATAAGAATAAAAACCCTTTTGGTGTGATAGGGGATCAAGATAGCAGCTGGATTTTACACTCCCATGCGTGAACAGGGACAAATGCATGTGGACAAGCTCAAGTTTGACCAAATCAATAGTGCAGGTATGAGAGGATGAGATCATCCATAGAGACAACGCAGTGCAAGTGGGAGGAAGATTCCTTGGTGAAGGAAACCCTAATGCGTGGGGCCTAAGGAAAGGAGACTCACACATGTTTAAAAGGAGGGCAAGGCAACCATAACAAGTGGATGCTTATGAGTTGATTTTGGTCTGTATGACTATTCTACTTTCTGCAGCTGTTTAGTTGAGATTGTTGTGCTGCTTAGCACAAGGATTTCCTGTTTAGGAATCCTTCTCCTTTCTTGAGAGGCCTCTTGAAGGAGTGTACTAATTTTCCTCATATCCAGGCTTGAGTCCAAGCATCCTCCTTCAGCTACAACGCTATTTTTGCAGCAATATAACGTTGTGTTGCAGGGTGTTGCAATGAGGGTTCACAACACCACTTCCAACACTTGTTTTTCAGAGGAGGAGGCTCTCTTTCCTTTGAGAGATAAGTGAGGGATAATTCTGGAGCAGTATTGCACATATTGGCACTTGGCCAAAGTAATCCTAACATCTATAGCGTAGTCCTTTGCAGGAACTGCGTCTTTTCTTGCAGTGTTGCAGTGTGAGGGTCAATCCCCTCAATCTTGAGCTTGTTTTTCAGGGAAAGGGCCAACCCTTCTCTCGGAAACCTTGTAAGAAGGATTCTCCTTAATTTTCTATATTTTTCAGCTGTATGTATTCAGAGCTTCAGTTAGGCTGCGTTTTTCAGATCCATATCTGCAGATCTGACATTTTTCACTTGTACCTTCATGAAACCCTTGCCGGGTCATTTCTATAATGTGTAAAAGAGGCTTTTTCTCCATTTTTCTCCATGATTTGATGTAATACACTCCATGTATGTCATTTCCATCATATTTCATCATAAACCCTCAGAAAATCATGTTGTATATGCTTCAGTAAATTCTGCATAAGCTAAGTCATGGGATTTGGGCCTTTTTGAGCCATATCGGGACTGGGAGATCTGTTTAACTTAGCTAGAGTGATTTTTTTTGCTCACATTTGGTATGTAAGTCCCATATGACATAATATAAGGGATCCCACTATTATTTTCCTCTGTTATTACGCAAATAGCTGGGAATAACATTTTTGGGGCTTATTTTGCTCCTTTTCCCCACTTGGAGATAGTGTATAAGGGCATACTTTTGCTGATATGTTCATAATCTGATGGAAAGGTGTTTAATACACATTTCATGAGATAATTTTCTGTAGTAATTTCATTTGTGTTCATGTATTGATGTAGCTCCAACTTTAGAATATCTTAAGATATTCTTATTGTTGTAGAAATTCCCTATTTTGGGATATTACAAACAATCAAACAATTCTCTCTGATCCTCCTAATCGAATCTCAGGTTTGTTTGGCTCAGATTTGCTAAGTGACTGTCTTCCTCTTGCTCTTTGTTCACTTAGCTAGGAAAAATTATGCACCGACAGAATCTCCACCACAACAACACTGCTAAAGATCTGAACCACTGCTTCCAAATCTTGGCAATACTGCTCTGCAATAGGAAAAATAATTGGAGTGCATCCCTTTGACTACCCTCTGCATGATCAGACTGGCCCAACACAACCTCTACGCAGTGCAGGCTGTTCCTAAGTCCCTCTGGAAGCTGCTGAGTTGTCTCTGCGTCACCCAGATAGGATAGCGTAGCCCCTATGTAGCCTTTTCTGGAACTGCGTCCTCCTGCTGCTGAGCCGCCCTTTCCGGACCTGCTACTTCAACTACTACCATGTAGAAAATATGTCTTTAGATGATTTTCTAGAGATTTAGCTTGATTTGGAATCGCTCTAATACCGTGTGAAATTTTCTTTATACACTAATGCAAAAATCCTACTGTAGTATCGTAGTTTACTTCTCCTACTTGTGATTAAATTATACAAGTTATTTTCAGAAAATACCAAAGTAAACACAACCAAAAACCTACACACATACAAATCATTGACTGAATATTACGCTCATTCAACAAAGCGACACAAATTTTTCGAACAAATGTCCTCGGAAAAACCCAATGCAGGAAAACCGATGTTGGGTTCTAAAAGGTGCCTTTTAAAACTCCTATTTATCCCACATTAATTATCAACCCGGGTAAATCCTCTTATTTCAATAGTGTACACAATATGTGCATGCTATAATCCCAGAGAGTAATGTTTCTTAAAATGTAGTATAGATCTTTCAAATACAAGAATAAACGGATGCTTTTAATAAATCCCACTTGCAACTAAAGGAAACTCAATTCTCTAAAACTAAATCATTTCACTCAAAAATCATCAGTCAAGGATGCAGTAGTAATAACTCTTTCCTCTATCAACTGATGTAAATGAAATCAAATATGAACAAGGTAATCAATTTGAGAACATAGGCAGTAACAACCAATGTCCTTTACAGTTGATGATTTTACACTCCACACTAAAGCAATTAAATGGAAATGGTAACTTTATTAACTCACTAATGCTGCTAATGAAAATAGACTAAGCAAGCTCTCTGTAATAACACTCCAAAGCAAAGCCAAACTCTTGCAAGAAAGGAATAAACGGTAAATCTAATTAACAGAAATGAACAACAGTTCTATTTACTGGAAATGAACAACAAATGGAAATGAATAGCAAATCCTATTTAATGGAATTAAACAACAAATGTAAATGAAAAACAAATCCTACTTGATGGAAATGAACAACAAATCCTGAATAGCGAAGCTTTGTAATTGCAAAGCATAACAATACAAGTTATAAAGAAATAAATATTGTTGTTATGTTGGAAAGGATCAACAATGCAATTCACTGATGCAACACACCAATTTCATAAAGCATTGAAATAGTAAACTATTAAGCATGGAAACTGTGAAACAATGCAACTAAAGAAAGTGAGAACTAATGCAAACCATCACACGACTAGAATCAGAAAGTAATGATACAGATGGAAAGTGGATCCACTAGGGTCGGGCCCTTAGCCGCTAGTGAAGCACCATCGAACTACTCCAGTATCAAATAATGGAACAACAACTGAATTATATATTAATCATGCGTAAAGAAGTTTACAGGAAATCGCACTCTATCTTAACCAACGAGAGTCGATGATCAAAGTGAAAACAAAAGAGAAATCTGAATAATGACAATGCATGCTCTCCCAATACCCTCCGCTTCTTTGATCTTTGTTTCTCATTTAAATACACATAGCATAGAGAGAAGTTACAACAGAGATGATTACAAAATGATTCTCATAAAAAATTTGGATTGTCTTCAACCAATTGATCAGCAAGAAAATATATTTCCATCAATCATTCAACAGGAACAGGTCGAATTTGGATTTGCAGCTGAGATAATTTGGAAAACGACCGCAACAATGAATCTGGGAAAATTGTCTTTAGAGAACCTTCTGTTTCTCTTAATACAGACCAAATTTGGGCAAACCGTTCTTAAATAAAGTTAATTCGGTCCATTCTGGACAAAGCCCATGTTTTAGATTTTCCAGATTCTTCTCCATTTGCCCAGAATGTCCAACGCAAAACTGTCACTTCTTATTCCAGCGAATTTCTGAGTTGGAATATTGAATGATGAGCCGGAGATCAAATATGCAATCTGGGAAATATCTTGGAGGCTAAAATGGTGAGTGATGTTACAAAAAATTTATTAATAAACCATAATTGGTGAAATCATGCATAATCATCAATTTATTAAAAATAAAGGAGAAGAAATAATATTTATCCATAAGAGCATAAATAATTATAAAATGGAATTATATGATAAATTATGATAAATGAAATGATAATGAAGAGTAGAAATGGATGAAATAGGTGTTAAAAAGCGATAATAATAATAACATATTAGCGGTCCAACAACCGATGCAACAGATATGAGGGTTTATTATTATTAGGTAGAATCTGAGTACAAAAAATCTGGGCACCCAACTCATTAACCTGATAGAGAAAATAATAGATCTGCAGCAATACTTGCTGTTCCAAGACCAAAAAATTGACTGATCCACACCCTCAAACGATATTTACAAGACTCAGCCAATTTCTAGCCCTAGAAACCCCAATGCTACCTCTAAAGCCCAACATCAGCCCTGCTAGGCTTTGTGTTCCCTTGCGCTGCTCGGAAGGGGACTACGTAAACCCAGACAGGGTGACATAGTCCTTACGCTGCCCTGGAAGGCCTTTGCATAACCCTGGTGGTCTCCTGAAGCTACATTGTTGCCCCTCATGGGCCTATGTAGCACCTGCGTAGTGGTTGAAGCCCTCTGCACTACGTAGCTGCTGCTGTTGCACTTGCTCCTATGTGCTCCTCCTGATTGATGCTCCTCTGCCTCTTGCTGACTCTTGGCTCCAAGATCAGAATATCCCCTCAGCCAATACTACCCCTCGCTGCAGAAAACTCTTCTGCAAATTCTTAGAAAACCTGCCCTAGAATTCTAGCTCAGTCTCTCATCTCTGCCTACATGTGCTTGTGGGTGTCTCCAACTGACCCTCAAGCCTTTCTCTTATACTTTTTTTTTGAGACATCAACGACCTTGATTTAATCTCTTATCGATAGTTAAGATTAAAAGAGTGCTTCATCCTCATCCCATCACATGTGTTTAATTAATTGACTTTAATTTTTCTAATTCCCTAAGTTAGACTTACGGTTCTCATTAAAAAAATTAATTATTTCAATATCTCACACACCATATGAAATTTCTCCAAACGCTTTTTGGGTTTTGGAGGTGATGTGTTTCTTAGGCCCTCCATAAAGTTTCGGAGCTAGAGCACACCCGATGCTACCCCAATACACAAAATCTCAACACTTCCCTTCTGCTCAGCTACTACTAGGCTCTACGCACTCCCTGTTGGAGCGAATAAATCTGCTCACAACGACTACCGATATGTAAGGGAAATTGAACTTTTGAGACTAGAATTTCCCTGAGGAAAATTTTCCCTCAGTGTGTGCTCTTTCTTCCACTCGGTGCTATTTTTCTCTAGAAAACTGCTGCAAAATAACTGTATCCATCTAGAGATATGATCTGCAAGAAAAAATACGGTTGCTCCCTCTGCCTCTGGTAATCCTCGATCTGGAGAAATCAGATTTCTTTGTCGCTCTCTCAGAGAAATTGATTTTCCTCAAGAAATTTACACCCTTGGCCAATGAACTGCGCTACCTTTGGGGGTTTCAAACGGCTGCTCAAGCAGAGCAACGAACCTCTTCTTTCCTTCTACTACTGAGCTCTCCAACTGATCAACTGCGCTCCGATACCATGTGAAAATTTGGTTTCCCGAATCCTATTGCAACAACTGATGTTAATTCTTCTAATTTTTAATTTACTCAACAATTTATCTTTTATTTCCTACGGAAAATATCGAATTGAATACACTGCAACCTTCACAAATAAACTGCGGAAGAAATAAAACGCTGGAAGAAAATATATGCACACACACACAAACAAAATTACATTGTTATTTTTGGACCAATGTCCTCGGAAAAACCCAACTCGAGAAAACCGGTGCAGCAGGTGAGGGTTTTATTATTATGTAGTAGTGAAATATGAGTACAAACTATGGATGCCCAAACGAGCAATCCAAACAAAGGAAAACTGCGAAAAATAACTAGTGAGGAAATTTCTCATTCCACAAACGAATCTGACATTAACCTCAACTCGAAATTGAGCCGTTGCAACTGCCTCTGCGCAGTCTCAATGTCACTCTACGCAGTCATTGCGTCCCTCCAGCTCGGAACCGCGTCACCTCTCACTGTCTCGTCAGTTGTTGTCTAGGAAACTGATTCTCTCGGCCTCTGTAACCTTTTCCCAACTTCTGGCACTGAATATCATCTTCTCCCCAACAAAATGGAATTTGCCTCTAGAGGTCACTGTGCTACCTCTGCACTGCCTCACTATGTCACTCTCGGCCTCTCTGCAAATGTACTCGCCGAATTTGGAAATCCTCCTCCAGCTTCACCATCGATGCCCCTATTTCACTACTTCAATCTGACTAAATCACTTCCGGCAACACACAACTGCTACTCTAGAAATCGATTTCTCAGCAAAATCGAATGCTTAACTGATTTGGTGTGTCTTCTCCAAGCCCCACCGACTTCTTTTTATAATCATATGTTGAGACTTCAACAACCACAATTAAATCTTAATTGATGGCTAGGATTAACTAGAAATTGATCCATGTCATTTTCTAAAACATTCTCACCATGAATTAATTAATTTTGATTAATTAATCATACTCCCTAACATTAGACTTAGGAAATATTAAAAACTGACTAATAAATCTCATTAAGTTGTCTCTAGGTGGAATTTCTAGAAATAATTTTTGGGTTTTGGAGAATACATGTATTCCAGCCTCTCTACCAAATCTTGTGGCTAGAAAAAATATGATGCTACAAAAAATAATAGTCTTGGACCTAAGACTCTTCTATAAACTAGGTTTCTAAGTGGCCTAGTGTAAAATAAGGAATGGTATAGGTGTGGGACCACAAAGAAGCCTAAGAGCAGCCAAACAAGACCTAGAGTTTTGGGTGAATATTCAAACAAAAGATCTAGGTCAAGTAAGGGGAAAGAAGGGATCAATGTTAAGTGAACGTCATTTGAGTTTTCTAGCATAGGATATCCCTTAGAATCCCGCTAACCTAGAAGAACCTAAATCCAAAATATTTTGGAGCTAGGGCTTGGTATATATCACAAACTGACAGTGGGATTAATCTCAAATTTGGAGGGCATGTGGAGGACACCCCAATGCAGTTCCTTACCAAATCGCTCACCAAACTGATGGATAGAATGGATTTTTTTGGATTCCCTAGCTAGGTCGTGTAGGGTTAGGGAAGAAAATTTAAGGAAAGTAGAAAATCTAGGGTGATCACCAAGGACTTGAGACCAATCTCTAGCCAATTGTGGAGAATGGATTCAAAGTGATATTGATTTAGGATTTTCGCTCTACCAAGGAGCCTTCTTGTAACTTTGCATTCCCTAGATAAGTAGCTACAATATCACCAAAAAGATTTATACTTCGACTTTGCAAATTTGTGGAGTTTCAAGGTGAAAAGTATCAACCCACTCCTAGGAATAGTTTGATCTTCAAGTCAAGATGAATAACATACACAATGAGCCAAGATTACACGTGTATGAATTTTGCATAGATAATTAGGGCACAAAATTAATCCAATCATAGCGTTCCATACATTAGACAATAGGCATAAAAATTGGCGCATAAGAAAAGCACTTAAATGACAAGAAGATTATATCCATCCATTAGAATTGCAAAAGTGAAGCTTCAAGGAAAATAACAAATATTCAAACATAAAAATGCATCAATTGATCTCCAATTCATCCAACAATAGCAGGTGCAAATTCTTTTCTCCAAAGAGATACAAATCCAAGTGATGATGAGGAATGAAATGAACCTCTCATCGATTTATATTATCCTTTGAGGAATTAGAATTTCCTAATTAGGCCTAATGATACCCATAATAATAAAATAATGTACAAATAACAACCTTTTGGTGACAAGCCCAACAAATAGCTACATAATATGAAAAATGAGCCTCTCAAGAGGGCCGAAATGATAGACAAGTAGCTAGAAGGGCCGTTGGGAGGCCAAATGGAATCCAACATGTGCCAAAATGAATAAAAGGGGACCAAAAATAGTGATGAAGGGGGTGGCCCCTTGATCTCCAAGAAAATGACATGTGGTGCTCCCAAGTCGCTACGGGGGCATAAAAACATCCTCATTGGTCTCCAACTAAATCAAATTAACACGTATCCAATCCGCAAGGGCTAGAACAATAATGCAAGCCCTTCCTTGTCTCACATGGTGAGAGAAAACCCCATTTAGGCCTGGATCAACTGCCAAGTGTGTGGTGCATGTGTGTAGCCTATTGGGAAAATTGGTCTAGGTGCATCATCATCATCAAATAATATAGACACGTGCGAGAAATAAATGGTTTTGAAGCATCCCATGGCATGGCTATCTTCTCTCTGCTATAGTGGAGGCCCATGGCTCTCAACGCACACCCTAAAAATGTCAACATGACCTTATGGAGGGCTTGGACCCCATATAGGGAGACCAAAAACCAATATGAAGACCCACTTGCAATCCTGTATAAGGTCCAATGCATCTCCTCACCTTCCAATACAAAAATTCATTAATGTAATTGAGCAAATGAGCTTACAAATCATGGAACCAAGTGGGAACTTCATAGTGGCATGCCCTTCCATAATGGGCTTTAGAATGTACATGTGTCCCCAAGTTCAAGGAGGTTAATCAAGGACCCTATTAGGTGGTTTCAACCTCTAAGGAAGTGAAAAGTCTATGGTACATCCATCAAATGGTAGGTGTCATGTGAAATAATAGTGGAACAAAGTGGGGCAATAGGGGAAGGCTCCATGACACATGCCATGGTACAAGGGCAGCTATAATGAGGGAGAACCACACATGGGTGTATATATGTAGGAGGGAGAAATCGTGGTACGAGTTACCCCGACCTTTTTTTTTCCACCCTTCTTCATTTGAATTTTTTCTTTTGTTGATTTTTCTTTTTATTATTTCTCGGGGCTCCAGGGAATGAGAGCATGATGTGAATGATATAGCAATGAACACCCTCTTAAGGTTGGGAAGTTCATCACCCAACAGGGGTTGGGACAATCATGGGTTCATTAATGATACATGGGGCTCACATAGGGGCTCTAGGAACCATGGCGATGGCCATGATAAGGGGTAGACCTCATGTTTGGATTTTGGCCACCTACTAAATTTTTGTCCCAACCATCTTTTGCATTTAATTGTACATTTTCCATTGTAAGTGTCCAAATTATGCGTTTAAATTTATTTTTAGCTCCATCAACCTCATGGGCAATGTTCCAGGCCCGACCCAAAGTATGGACAAGGGGAGGGGGAGGCTAACTCCTTGTGGACCCAATGGAAAAATGTGGACTCGGATGTGATATATGTGAAAAGGGGTTATAATGAGGGGAGGGGAGTGACGTATGTGATGTTGGGAAGAGGGACCATGTAACCAAAATTAGGGTTTTCGATGTAATGCCACTCTTAAAGCTAGTAGCCAATAGAGGATATCTAATGGGACGAGGATACAAGGTTAATCACCAAGTTGGACGAGGGTACAAGAGTACAAACCAAGTCCATTTTTTTTTCCGAATCCCCCCACTAATCCATGCCCAAAAGTGTCCATGATAAGTAAGAAAAAATAACCTATTACATAATGAAATCCATACCTTCGGGCTTGGAAGGCCCACCTTCAAACATACGATCATGATAGATGGGTGAGGGCACATAATGGCTGGCTTAGGTGGCAAAGATGATGACACATCAAGCTATCTCGTGGCTGCAAGGGGCTACTAGTCACTGGCTGAAGACAACTAGGAGAAGAACTTCTCCTATGGGTGTCACCCTGTTTTGGGGAAAATCACCCTAGAGGTTTGTTGGGTCTAAACCTCCACAGAGCAGGGCATGCTATTTAGAAGGACTCACACACAACCATACTTGAATGAAAAAAACTAGTTAACAACGATAGCAGAACTCACTCGTAGTCCTACGTTCGATGTAGATCCCGCGGGGTCCAAACCCCCAGCAACTCTCCTTCCACCTCAACCTGGAAAACAAGAAAGAACGTGCACGAAAACCTAGTTGTACAACATATACTTCTCCTAAACGTTAGTGAAATCCATGTGAAACATTATATAAACCATAATAAATGCTTAAATGATAATCTTTTCACACATATAAATAAACATTAACACACGAGTTCAGGAACAAGATGGTTCTTCATTATCACGAACAACATGTACAGTAGTAAAAGTGGAGAGATCACCTGAATCCTTCCACGATCTTCGAGCAGACAGTCATCCGGATTCGTCCCGCTCTTGCCTCGCTAAGATTATTCCAAGACTTGTGCACTCAAGATGGCATATAAATGGATGAACATCTCCAGGAAACAAGGGTTTCCTGTATAAATTTGGGAAAGTGCAGGAGGCACGGGGAATCAGACTTGAACTGGGATTCCAATAGAGTATAATTTCTATAAAATTTCTCTCTCCCTTAGGCCATACACATGAGGGGATTTTATACTCCCTCAAAGTAGTTTCAATCAGTTGGAAACAGTTGGCCACGTGCTGGGGTGGTTGAACTACCAGAGTAACCATCAACCCAGCCCGAAAATAGGGAATTTTAATATATTTTTTAATGATTTTAATGGCATACGCAGAAAAGTACATATGGACTCGCGTATACACGCGGAAAAGTCTAGGCATATCCGCGTATGGGAATTTTAACACTGTTTTTTAGTGAATTTTGTTCAAGTCTGTAGGAATGGGTGCCCAAAGCCATAAAGACAATCATGAATCACATGAGGGTGAAAAATGATGCTATAACAGATGCCCCCTAATATATGAGGTCAGAAGGGGTACATGATGGCCGAAATGTATTATGCACATAGAAAGAACTTCGCAAGGACAAGAGAGGACTTCACCAGAGTTCAGCCTGCCAAAAACCAATGAAAGAAAATAGAGAGTCAACTCATGCTGAGGCGGGCATACCCATGCTCAGTCAAAAATACATCATATCGAAAGTACTGAATAGATCCAACATGTATACAAGTATAGCTGAACTGAAAATACACAATGAATCATCTAAGCATGGCTTGGAAGTACAAGTCAGAATCAATGTCTAAGTATCACATATAGAAAGCTGATCAATGATGCTGAAACTGGATGTCTGATCATATAAGTAATTGAATCTCCAAGTACCAAATCATAAGAGGTGGAATAAACGGTACAATCACGCAACTCGGGAGCCAACATATAGGATGCTGCTGTACTGACACTGCAACATATAAGGGTGAACGACATCACTGGTAGAAACTGAATGGACTGTCAAAAGTGAACCGAAAGATGTTGATGCAACCTGAGGTCTTCA
Source organism: Pinus albicaulis (assembly GCA_034641835.2). Taxonomy (NCBI): domain Eukaryota; kingdom Viridiplantae; phylum Streptophyta; class Pinopsida; order Pinales; family Pinaceae; genus Pinus; species Pinus albicaulis. The sequence continues at coordinate 898,461,398 of CM076576.1, read as the reverse complement.
CCGATCTCGACGGCACAATTCTACACAATGGGAATAAATGAGCTGAAGTCGACCATGTGAGAAATCATTGGATTACCGGTCAATAATGTATACCGTTAACCAACGCGAGACAACCCACCAATAATGAAAATGAGTGTCAAGGTGCCCCAGTACAATCTAACAAGTGCGAATGAATGAGTTGAAGTCGAACACTTAAAAGAATCTACCAATCAGAAGGCAATGATGAATCCCCACTGTCGATAGCGAAGAGTCTGCCACTGATGACTGCAAACCCTAAGGTACTGACAAAAAGACTCTAGACCTTATTCCCAGAGCAATGAGTCGGAGTCGATGGGAAAAGATCTGCTGGAAGGAAGTCATTAAGGCATCCCACATCAGTCCAGCGCGAGTGTAACCCGCAGGCCAAGATTTGGAAGGAATCGGACGAAGTAGAGTGACGGAACCAAACCAAAGTACGTTTCCGACATGCACAAGATGAAGTTAGCGCACGGAAAAAACCCTCTGAACCAACCAATAATGAAAGCTGACACAGAGGCGAGAAATCCACTGATAGGGTCAAATGGAAATCAAGGTACTGCACGAATCCCAAGTGTGATAATGTATGTTGACGTCGAACACACGGGAAACCACTCAGTCAAAGACCCATAATGATGGTCAAATGCTGAGCACAAGGTCACCTATCAATGATGGAAATAGGGCCAGGGTGCAACTCTAGGTTTGCTCTCAGAGCAATGTGTCATAGTCGATAAGAGACAAACCCGCCAGCAAGAATTCAATGGAGACCTTCTCAAACCAGCATGAGCAGAGGACCAAAACATCTGATGTGATAGAACAAGATACTGACAAGACCGGGAAGGCCGACTGAATAATGAGTCAAGAGACACCGCAGAATGGCTAACTCTAATTAGATTTCCCTTGAACAAAAGCATGAATTGTGATGACCATGGCAGTAAAAGTGACACTGTATAAGTCTGTTATGCAGGAGGCAGAACAAACTCTCCATATGATTGGAAGAGATAACCAACCGGGGGAGAACTGACAAGTGAAACAAGGTAAAGGCTGAACCTAGGTCAAAACTAAAACCATCCCAAATGAAGGAAATATATAAGTGTATATGCTTTGTTCAAGGGCGACAAACTGACACTGTACTGCCATCAAATTATGAAGTTACATCCCGTTCCCGCTCTTTTTGTTATATTTGATTTTTTTGTCTTTTTCATATAATAAGCCTGAAAAAGAATAAAAGAATGCTATAGTACAATGGATAGAACGAGTATCAAGAAACATATGCACTAGTTCCTGGGATAGGAACAATCCTATGCTCAATGCAAGGTGGCGGAAACTGGTAAGCGATACTCAGAGGAATGTTCCATCCATGGGTAAAAGGGTGTCAAGTCGCGATAGCTAAGTGCATGCAATGGTAAACTTGTACAGATAGACAAGGTCAAAATTTGGCTTAAACATTGAGTTCAAATGAAGCCGGCTAAAGGCCAGGATAAACAAGTAGCCAATATGCAATGCAGTAATACAACTCAACAACACCAGGGAGCCTCTAGGGTAATAGCCAGAAAAATGATAGTGAGGAAGAAGAAGAATGAAGCTTCAACACATAAGTCATGGCGGGACTAAAGAGGACTCCCGAGCCTACAAAAAACGCAGCATGGGCAACAAGTGATAGCGAGGAACTAACTAGGAAGCCCATGTAAAGGAAGGCTCTACCACCAAGTCATGATTAAATAATCGGCGAGTGAAATGGGTGTAATACTCATGACCTGATGGGATCGACCCTATGGCAAGTGATCAAAATGGAGGCTAGTTATGCAAAATGCAACGGAAAGTGGATTCCATAACCTATATGCCAGTTTTAGTTTATAAAAAAGAGATTTCAAGAAGACCAATTGAACTATCCGGTAACTAAGCCAAACAAACTCTGAATTTCAAGTATAACTTCAACAAAATGCTCAAAGCCAACCATGCAACACTCGCAGCGGGGCTTTATAGGAGCAAAAAGGAAGACAAGAAACTCAAAAAATCAACTCAGTACAATAGTATAAACTTGCAATAGAAACTTCAAAGAATCAAAAAGAGACTCTTCAAAAATTGCAACAAAACTAGTGTACTTGAACATCAAGGAAAACAAACGCAACAAATAGGTAAAAAATCAAAATGCGCAGCAACACACAAGGAAAGAGTAAATGAGCAGGAGCTCTCTATTCTGATTAAGCAGAACAACCAAGAATCTTCAAGAAAAGACCTTGGTACTCAAACCAAAATTGCAAACATAACAACCAAAAATTTCACCAACCGAGAGAGTCTTCACACAAAGGAGAGAGAAATAGACATATAAACACTTTAAACACAGTCCAGAGATTAAAAGACACTGTAGAAACAGGTCACCACAGGCAGACAAGACCAAAAAAAAACTAAAAACCAAAATTTTCAAAATTTGCCCCCAGGCATACGCGCTTTTACAGTTTTTCAACCAGCGTGTATACGCGACTGTGGCAAAGGAAACCCACGTATACGCGACCACCTTTGACATAAACAGCGTGTATACGCGACTGTGCAGAGAAAAAACCGCGTATGCAAAAGCAAATAATGAAAAATAAAAAAGATCAAGCCTGGATAAAGAACCAGGTCTTCAATCTAACTAAGAAAGAGTTAATTGGATTGGTAATGATAGTTAAAACTGTTGGAAACCTTTCAAACAGCTAAAACCACCCAACAGGGGAATCACAAGAATGCGATCCCAAGCGGAGTCGCCAGTTCTGTTTCGGGGAAAAACACCCTAGAGGTTTGTTGGGTCAAAACCTCCACAGATCAGGGCATGCTATTCAGAAGGACTCACACACAACCACACTTAAATGCTAAAAACTAGATAACAATGATAGTAGAACTCACCCGTAGTCCTACGTTCGATGTAGATCCCGCGGGGTCCAAACCCCCAGCAACCCTTCTTCCTCTTCAACCTGGAAAACAAGAAAGAACGTGCACGGAAACCTAGTTGTACAGCATATATTGCTCCTAAATGTTAGTGTAATCCATGTGAAACATTATATAAACAATAATAAATGCTTAAATGATAATCTTTTCACATATACAAGTAAACGTTAACACATAAGTTCAGGAACAAGATGGTTCTTCATTATTGCGAACAGCATGTACAGAAATAAAAAGTGGAGAGATCACCTGAATCCTTCCACGATCTTCGAACAGACCGTCGTCCGGATCCGTCCCGCCCTTGCCTCGCTAAGATACTTTCAAGACTTGTGCACTCGAGATGGTATATAAATGGATGAACATCTCCAGGAAACAAGGGTTTCCTGTATAAATCTGGGAAAGTGCAGGAGGCACGGGAATTCAGACTTGAATTGGGATTCCAACAGAGTATAATATCTATACAATTTCTCTCTCCCTTAGGCCATGCACATGAGGGGCTTTTATACTCCCTCAAAGTAGTTTCAATCAGTTGGAAACAGTTGGCCACGTGCTGGGGTGGTTGAACTACCAGAGTAACCATCAACCCAGCCCGAAAATAGGGAATTTTAATATATTTTTTAATGATTTTAATGGCATACGCGGAAAAGTACATATGGACTCGCGTATACACGCGGAAAACTCTGGGCATATCCGCGTATGGGAATTTTAACACTGTTTTTTAGTGAATTTTGTTCAAGTCTATAGGAATGGGTGCCCAAAGCCATAAAGACAATCATGAATCACATGAGGGTGAAAAATGATGCTATAACACACCCAAAGGTGTTGGATAACATCTGGCTCCAACTAGACATGATATCTCAGTAGAGTGCACGAATGTACTCGAATGGGGAGGTCATGAGAACACTAGCAATATCTTGGGACCACAGACTCATTACCTACACATCAAAGAACAGACACACGGGGAAGTGTGTTTATGTGGAGCCTTATGATCGCCCATGCTTGTATTAGGCCATAAAAATCAACAAGAAATAGAATCTTAAATTCTAAATGCAGCTACTCTAGCATGATTAAAAAAATATGATGTTAGTTCTAATGCAAAAATCAAAATGCAATTCATCCTACTCTAACATGCATATTACATCATACAAATACTAAGTGTAATCATAGACCCAACACAACTAATATATCATCTAATCAATATGAGAACAACTACCCCTCTGGTTACTCATGTAATAGATCCAAAGGCAAGGGCAGGAATGGCTATATGGAAGGTCCCAAGGGCGGGAGGTGGGAAAATAGAATGACCACACATGGAGTATCATGGGGGAAGAGGGAATAAAGGGATGTGATGTACTCCACAGGAGCCTTTCTTCCAACCAAAAAATAGAGATATCAACAATCAAGCTCATAAACTTTCGATGGATGGCAACCTCAGTGGTATCATCCCCATCATGGTCCTTATCATGCATATCGCACTTTAAGGCCACCCTAAGGTCATGATTGAACGAAAAGGGAGATTGATGACATGGGGAGACACAACAAGCATGTTGTTCGATATGATGGTCACATTGAAAAGGGGCAACATTTGTGTGATCACGGTCCTGAGGGTATGACTAGGGAGAAGGGATACATATAATGAGTGATTCTTCCTCTACATCATACTCAAGAGGGGGAAAAGATTCATCAATGTTGGTGATGGTGTGAGAAATGGAAAATCAAGGGCCATTGGGATCTTGGAGATGGTAAGGGAAAGTAGGGCTCTTGTCAAGGTCATTGTCGGTATCATAAATGGGGCCCGCTACTTCCAACAAATCCTCCTTCTTAATGGTGTGAATAATTATTTCATTGTGAGTTGTACCCTAAAGAAAGGAAAGACCAACCTCAACCTCATAATCCTTGTTATTGTCATAAATAGGATTATTGTCTAAATTATGGTTAATATCACATTTTTCGTCATTTATGTAGAGGAAATCAATAATGTTAACCTTATAGGGATCCACAATAACCACATCATTAAACGCCTTTTGATGGATGAGAAGCGCCATTTCATATTGTTCATCCTTGTGGGCATGAATGGGGATTTCATCAATACCATGCTCATTCCTAATTCCCAAATCCGTAGCTTGAAAATCCTTCATGGGTTATTCATTTTATTGGTCATCACAATTTTCCTTAGAATCATTCCAATCATCCAATTCACTGACTTCTATGGGATGACTTAGTTGCGAATTGTAATATCTTTCGTTCACTAGTTCAATCAGGATATTCAAGGCACACGCATGGTGAGAAAAATCAAAGAGACAACCAAGATCCTTCTCATAAGCACATTGTATTAGGTAGAGTTCTTTGCTCTTCCTACTACAATGCTCAAATATGAAATCCCCATCTTTGTGCTCAATTAAATACTCATAATACTTAGCAAACAAATCCACACTTGCCTACAAATTTTGGAAATATTCATTATCAAGTTTATTGCAAGGAAAACCAAGGACAATCTCTCTTTGAAAATAAGCCATTTTTCATGATTTTGTATATGTGATAAAAATGGATTCACGAGGGTGAATTTAAAAGCCTTGAAGATGCTTTCTTCACCTTACAAGCATTAACCTTGAATTTCATTGAAGAAATAGGGCTTTCTTCTTCCAATGGAATCACCAAGAATGATATGTTGACAATGTCATAAGGGAATGTGACACACGTCTCATGTCCCTGACATCGATGCAAAAATGTTACCAATTAATTTAGTAGGGGTCCTAGGAGGGGTTATTGTGAAAATTTCACTACCAGAATTCTATTGTAGCAATTGGAAATAATTTTTCTAATTGTAGATTAATTTAGTAGTTTATTGCTACAACAACAACGAATTAATCACAATGCAATCTTCACAAATAAAATTACTGTAGAAGATAAACCGGAAACTGAGAAAATACAAGCACACATACACAAAATATAACACTGTTGTTTTTGGACAAAATGTTGATTTCTGGTAGTGTTAGACTCCTATACCAATAGGTGTCATTTTTCATGATTGTCTTGATTGAACTATGGAATATGTTCAAACATTTTTCTTGAGCAAAGGTGTTCCATATTCTTGAAAAACCAAAAAATAAAAAAATTTAAAAAATGTAAAGAGGGTATACCCTAAAAGAAAAATCAAAGGGTAAGAAAAATAAATTGGTCAAGAAAATGAAAGAAATGAACCCCAAGCAAAAAATAGACCAAGAAAAGTGTGCAAATCCAAATGCCACTACTATTTCATTTTTGTAATAAAGCAATTGTGTGCAGCTTGTCAAACTTTTGCCACAATTTATGAAGAGTCAAACTGTTTAAACTTGACTCATTCATGTTTCCATTTCATGTTGTAGAATAGAGAATAAATATCTGACCAAACAGTTTAATCTTGGCAGATAAGTAGATAGGTAGAGTTAATAAAAGGTGCTCAACAGTTTAAACTGAGCCCTTGGATGTAATAAGGGTAGGATTAGATAGATTTGCCTTGTAAAAGAAAAGAAGATTGATAAGGGTTTGCCAGTCTAAGTGCACCCTAATAAAGAAGAGAAAATGGTAGTGTAAAGTAGATAGGGTAGGTAGATGGTGTTGCAAAGTTTCATGTGATGAATGATGATGCTCAATATGTTTAATCCTTTACTTTCATCACAAGTACTGAAACAGAAAATACATTGGAAGATTCACAGAAAGCAAAGTCAAAATCATTAACTTCCCACATCACTTTCTCCCTAAGAGTTTTACTAATTTCCCCAAAGTGCTAAGGAGTTTGAAGATTAAAGGGGCTCAAGGCATTTCCTTGACTTTTGGAGGGACCGGACCCTCGGCCTAATAATTGAAAAGCCCCTAGTACTTGAAGTTATCCATCATTGCACTCATTCACTTTTAATCTTTTCCTAAGTAAAATCCCATTTTACTTAGGAAAATCATGTAATATTTCATAAAATCCCCTCAAAATTACTTACTGTTCTGAATCTAAGTGTTGAAATTGAAAGCATACAATTTATTTCAGAAATCTCCACTTTCCTAGTTGTGTAAAGTATTTTGAGTTTCCATTGTCCCTTTGTCATATTAACATTTAACTTTACATATTAAATCCTTATACAAATCACCTTTCCTTATATGTATAACTCCTCCTATACAATATCCCCAAAACCCTCGTATTATAGATTTCTAGCCAAAGTATTTAATTCCATATATTTGAAATAAAAACCCTCATTATAATGCCCTTTGGTTATAAATATATCTTTATAATCTATCCCCGCCCCTATGGATAATAAATTACATTAATTTATTACCATATAATAACAATATTGAAAAGGTTTTAAACATATGTTTTATGTTTTAAACGGAAAAAACAAATAAAACCAAAGCCCGCCGCAACCCCAATTCTCATTAAACCACGAGATTAATTAATCACCCGGATTAATTAATAACCAATCCCTCAGCCAATAAGACGCCGCCCGGAATAGTTAAATTAATATTAATTACTTTGGGCTCGCATGTTAAATCCCCCACCATATTATCGTCATATCACCCGTCCGATCGCCCATTCCCGGATCAACGGCCCGCTGTAATTCCGCTAGCCATCTATCGTCCGTTCGTTAGCGCGCGGGATCACGGTGGTTTCGAAACAGTGCACCCGCCACGTGTTGATCTCTGAATGGAATCGCTCCCATTCCACAAAATACCGCCAACTCTCGAAAGCGGTGCGGAATTTACCGCTTACTGCCCGACCCCGGTGACGTGTCCTCCCGTACACTGATGACGTCATTTTCGAAAACAATAAATAATTCCCGTTGACTTTGCAAATAAAACAAGATTCCGCGTATTTTATATCATTCTGTCTGTTGAAAGCGATTGCGCCCTCCACACTGAAAATTTGAAAATCGAATGTTAAACTACCATTGACAGAATTTACTGAAGACCCCCATCATTCCAGTATTCAAGCGTCCATCCGTCGTCCATCAGTACTTGTTAAACACGGTTTTCCTTCAGAAAACAGGTATTTACTCTAGAAAATCCCTATGAACTCTGTAAAAACTTGGTTTTCATTTTTCTTTCGTTGAAACAGGTTCAAAATTGATTGATTAGTCTACTCCTCAAATCCCGAAACCACAATTACATTCCCAAACCTGTTTTGTGCCCATTTTTTCATTGAAAACCGAAATTTCCATTTCTGAATCCACAAGAACCAGGAATGGAGATTCCCGTGGCTCTCGTGGCTCTGAATGTCACACCCTTGGATGCCCCTCACTGAGATTTAAATTATCTTCCTTTAACAGTTAAAGAGTATCAGTGGTTAAAGTGTATCAGAGAAAAGTCAGGGTGAAAGTTAAAATGAAGTTACAGAGCAGTCAAAGGTAAACAGTAAAAGTAAATACAGAAGGCAGTAAAATGGTAAAAAGAGATGAGAATAATTTCACCAATAGTGAGGTTTGTCTAAAGTGAAAGTAAAATAGTCAAAAGAGCAAGAAAGTAAAAAGATGAAAAAACATAACAAGAAGGAACATTTTTGTAGAAATTGCATATTTTAGTCATAGTTTTGCAGAAACTATTGTGATCAATCCAAGATGAATTTTACAAAACTGAAGGAGGTTTATGTTCTTAAGAGGGCCATCTACAAAAACCTCTCTCACTTTTCTAACAGCCATTATGGTTTTGGAACTATTAAACAATGTTGGAAAGCACTTTTTGCAGAAAATTCCTGTTAAGTCATCATTGTGCAGAGAATATTGTGGCCAATCAGAAATACATATTGCAAAACTGAAGGAGGTTTTTGTTCCTAAGAGACCCATATACAAAAACCTAGCTCAGTTTTTGGATATTGATTTCAGACTGAGAGATACATGCACATATTTAGAGGCTATGTTTCAGACTCTGTAAAACTCTATTTTACACATCTTGTTACAGAGCCTATTGTGCACACTTGGAGAGGAATTTTAGGAAAGTGAAAGAGGTTTATCTCACCAACATATTTATCTACAATAACCTCTTTCAATTTTTACATATCTATTACGTATTGAGAAATATAAAGGTATCATTGGACCGCAAAGTTGCAGAATTGTTGGAGCAGAATTGCACAAAGAAAGGAAGCAGTTAGTGACTTGGATGCCTCATCATCAACTAAGAGTTGGATCAAATTCGAATTCTCCTCTTTGTCATCACCTATCCATACAAAATAGTGCCAAATATATGAATTAGTTTGAGTGTCCTTTACTTAAGTTCTATTTATGTAAAATAGTTGGAGAGATTTGTGAACTAATCTTGATATTTTTTCAAGATATTGTAGTTTAGAATTTGTATAAATACTTCACTCTTGGAAGTATTTTGGGTGGATTCTATTACTTTGCTGTGACATTGAAGTTTTTGGAATAAAAACATTTTGGAGAAATTTATTTGTGGCTTACTGGATGACAATTTGAAGCTCAAGACTTTTTGCAGGATTCATGTGTCAGACTGCAGTTCAATAAGTCTTTCTATCCTATGTCTTAAGTTTTATATCAGTTTATAATATCATTTGTGTCCATTTCTGAATAATTTACATAAAGGATTGAATCAGAATTTACTTAATTGTACTCTGATTTCAGATGTGATTATTCTTAATGTTTTCCTCTAAATTGGTTATAAGCACGAATTCTTTAATGCTCTTGCTTTGCTAATTTAAACATTCTTGATTACTATAATAAAGAATTCTTCACTGCTCTTTGTTTGTAATCATTTCATTTCATTCTTTTGAACATGGTGAAAGATTCTTAGCTGCCTTTCATCCCTTCAAACCCATTCCATCCACTTTAAATTTTAAGGATTGTTCTCTGTTTGGCTATCTTGCCCTGTAAAGCCATCTTGTGTGTAGAATAGAAATCCAGTAAAGCCATCCTTTGACTCCATAGCCCAATGGACTAAAAATCTTCAACCTTGCCCTTAGTTGGCGGATTCCACCACTCAAACAAAATCAAAACTCTTAGACTTATAACTAGCCTAAAAATTTCTAAGAACAAAGATAAATCATAAAGAGAGAGCCCTCTCTGGATGCAGATTGGCTAGATTCTGCATCTGAAGGTTGGTTTGTGGTTACCTCGGGTATACTTTCCTTTTCCACAACTTCAAGGAAAACCTGAGTGATAACAGGTAGCATCGAATGTTCTCTAAGTATTAAATTTTGCAAGGAGGCTTAGACACATATATTCTAAAATACCCAGAAAGAGTTCTGAAAAAATCCACCCAGATGGGGTTTTATTAAAATAATTAATTATTTTTAATGAGAGGCTAAGTCTAAACTTCGGGAATTAAAATAATTAAAGTATATTAATAGAAATGGGCGTGAAACTTCTAGAAAAACACAGATATCAAGTCAATATGATATAAGGAGTTGATTATGTTTTAATCTAGGCCGTTTGTCATCAAACGAGAAGATTATAAGAATAATTCGATGGGCATTTGGAAAACACATCGAGAGAGTCTAGAGATCAATTTCTCAAGTAAGAAGAGCAGAGCAGTAGGAGGATTGATTGAGTTGATTCTTGCAGTGAGGGGGAGTGATAGTTCCGGTTGTAAATATTTCCTGAGCCGGGAATACATCGCAAAGAAGGTAGAGAAGAGGACATAGAAGAGGCAATGTAGGGACTATGATGGGCAGCGCAGAGCCATGCAAAGGAAACACTGAGCCTTTGAAGAGATCCACAATTTTGCTGAGGATCAGTCAGATCCAGTGTCGAAGTGTCGGGGTGTGAGACTAGAGGGGAAAATGATCAACATCCAACCAGTAGAATGACCAATAGAAGGAGGCGATGCAGTCCCTAGCTAGAGTGATGCAGAACTACACAGACGCAGCGTGGCGCTGTCCAGCTCAGTGTTGGGTCAGTGATAGATCTCCAATGTTAGTGTGAGGTAATCCTCACTAATTCTCTATTAGTCAGAATCTCTGTGAATAGTCAGATTTGGGCATCCTGTTATATTCAGGGTAACTTATACTTAATAAAACAAACCCTCAACTATTGCATCTGTTTTTCCGCATTGGGTTTTTCTGGGGACATTTGTCCAAAAATAATGGTGTCATGTTTGTTTAATTTTCTTGCTCAGATAATGTTTTTGCATTTAATTTCTGTGGTTTATTTAGTGAAGGTTGTAGTGTATTTGCTTCAATTTATACTTGTAGAACACAATAAATAACTTGTATAATTTATCAATTAGGAGAAGTAATATCAGTTTGCTGTAATAGGATTTAGAGAGTAGGAATTTTCACATGGTATCAGAGATGTCATTGGTTTCATAGCAGCACAGGTGAAGCAGGAGAGAAAACATGAAGAACTCAATGTTGAAGAGAAAGAGGGAGATCGAATAACTGCGTAGGCAGTAGATCGAATTTGCGCAGTCCAGGGGAGGAGGGAAAGGTTCTCAAGGAAAATCTATCTCTGAGTGAGTCAACAAAGAGGTAAGATTTCCAGTTCGTGACTTGTCAATGACAGAGGGAGCAACGCAACAGAAGATTCAACGCATAAAAGTCTACTGGTGGGATGCATTTTTTTTACAACATTTGCTTGGGAAAAAAGTGTAAGAAGAAGAAGAAGAAGAAGACACTTTTTAAGGATATCTCTTCCTCAGTGAATTCTGAGCCAAGGAATTATATTTCTCAGATGCAGATAAGCAATAGCGAGGAGAAGATTTACATACTCCAGTAGGGAGTGTGGAGGCCAGTGTAGCAGCTGCACAGAGGAGAGAGGGATCAGTTCGAATTTTGTTGGCAGAGATGGCAGCTAATGGGTTGAGATATCAAGATTGGTTGGAGGGAGCCTCCAACTATGTGATATGGCATGCAAGGATCATATGTATGATAGATGAGCGTGATCTCAAATATTTCATCGATGGTGTAGTATATTTCCATGTGGATGCAGATCTGTTAAAATATTATAAGAAGGATATGGCGAAAGCCAAGAATTTGATCCTCGACTGAGTGAGGGATCATGTATTATGTCACATCAATAGAAAAGGGACTTCCAAAGAGATGTGGGATGCCTTGGAGACATTGTATCAAGGATCTTCTGAGCAACGAAAGATGTTCTTGCAAGAGAATATGCGATATACAAGGATGCAGAAGGGAGAACACATTGATCCGTTCCTTGCAAAAATTTAGGAAACCCAAGATCAATTGGTAGCTGTCAGATCTACGCCCCAAGGAACCGAGAAGGTTAGAATAGCCCTTAATTCAGTCTCAGTTGAATGGAAATTCTTTGTCCAGAGAATCCTGGGCAGAGAAAGGTTACCTGATTAGGAACAGATGTGGGCCGCTCTTCAGCAGGAAGAGATGAGGCGAGATGTGATTAAGTGAAAACATGATGGCAGCATCAATAGTGGGTTGAAGCCCAAGGAGGAGGAAGAGAATGCTACCCTTGGATCCAAGGGGTGGCAGGAGCAGCGAAGGTGGAAAAAGGACGTCTCAAAGATCAAGTGTTTCTAGTGTGGTGAGATGGGTCACTATGATACTCAGTGTCGTCTCAAGAAGAAGTACAAGGACGAGAAACATGATACACATGTTGAAACTGCAAGGATCGAGGAGGAGTTCACCATGATTTCCCACATATCTACAGGGGAGAATTGGGGTGTTCTAGAACTGCAGTTGGGTAGGATCCTTGAGGAGTCCACCTCTCGGATCAATACCTTGCAAGATGGACCAGTATCAGTTGGTGCAGAGCAGTGTCAGAATGACAACGCAATGGCTAGAAAATAAAATATTGGAAACTCAGAAATTCTACCACACACACAAGAATATTAACACAGTTATTTTTGGACAAATGTCCCTGGAAAAACCCAATGTGGGAAAATTGGTGCAACGGATGAGGGTTTTCTTATTATTCTTCAACAACAAATATGAGTACAAAAATTTTAGATGCTCTACTGGAAATCTAATCTAAGTAAAATACTGAGAGAATTTTTGTTAGATTTTTCTCACACTCCACTGCAAATTTTTGCCCCTGAGATGGACCCTCTCTCCTCACATTGGAGCCTTTACGTCACTCTTTGCGTAGTGATTTCACATAACTATTGTGGAATTTGCCCTTCCTCACTCTGCCTCTTCCAGAAGATGGAAATCTTCCTCTAGTAATTTCGCCACTCTCCTCTCTCACCTAGTACTCACCCTCTACCTCTATATTCTCTGCTGAATCACAACCACTAAGAAAATTGAACTGCTAAGGAAACTGAGTAACTGCATTGGTGTGTTCTCCATCTACCCATCGACTTCTTCTTATAATCTTCTGTTGGAGCACCAATGACCAAGATTAAAACATAATCGGTGACCCAAATTAATTCCATGTCGATCAGTGTGAGTTTCTAGATGATTCTCACATTGTATTAATTAATACTGATTAATTAACCATATTCCCTAAGTTTATAGTTAGGAAATATTTATAATTTGGTTAATAATATAATTGAGACACTTCTAGGTGGAATTTCCAGAAATTATTCTGGGTTTTGGAGAACTCATGTATTCTAGCCTCTCCACAAAATTTTGTGGCTAGAACACATTCAATGCTAGAAAAAATAACATCCTCTAAATTGGAGGAAATTTTTTTTACCTCTACTGATGTTGTCGCCTGCTCCCGCTTCTATTACTTGTGCTTCTTCCTTTGATGACACTAAGTATTGTAGTGGCCAAACTTGCCACACCTGAAACACTTGACCTTAGATAGGTCCTTCATTTTCTTCTTCTCCCCTTGTGAACCCTATCCCTGACTAGGACCCTTTGATGCAAGGACCACATTCTCTTCCTCCTTCTCACCTTTCGAACCCTTACTGGTGCTTCCGTTGATGGAAGTCTTCACAAGTGCCCGCCTCATTTCCTCCTGTTGTAGGTATGACCACATATTGCCCCATCTAGGTATAGTATCTCATTCCAAGATGCATTGGAAAAAGATCTCCCAATCCTCTACGACACTATTTAGCACCAAATGCACAAGCTATATGTCTTGAGGCGCCTCTCCAATGAATGTAAGGTGATCTTGAATTTCTTGAATTTTGGTGACAAAGGGATCAATGCCTTCACTCTTGTACATCCTTATGTTTCTTAGCTTCTCCTTTAGGAATGTCTTCCGCTGCTTAGAATTATTTTGATATAGCTGTAAGAGAGCATCCCACATCTACTTGGAAGTGTTCTTTCCAGATATATGTGAAACTATATGCTCCCAAACTCCATCTAGGATCATTCACTTCTCCTTGGCCATCTATTTCTTGTACACTTTCAACTGATTTGCATAAGTAGGTACTTCCACCATGCTCTCTGGAAATGTCTTCAGGAAAAATTAATCTAGCAGGAATGACATCCTGTCCTTCCAGATGATATAGTTGGAGATTCCCTCCAACCTATCCTGATGTCTAAGCCTAGTTGTGGCCATCTCTGAAACTAGAACGAAAAGCTCCCTATTTCTCTTGCTCAATGACTGATTCTGCTATTCGCGCTCCCCTATGGAGTGAGAAAATTTTCTTGCAGCTACTACCAGATGCAACTGGAGATTTGGATTTCTAAACTAGAAACCCTCTGAGAGAAATTTCCTCTATGTGTGCACTTTATCTTCCAGTCGATGTTGATTCTGCTCTAGTAATTGCTGTAAAAACCCTTTTGCACCCATACAAGGAATATGCTCAGCGAAAATCTGAGATACTGGTGCTCCCTCTTCCTACTGGAATCACTCACAATAGCAAGCCAAATTTTTCTGCAACCTTGAACTGAAAAATCAAACTCCCCAACAATTCGCATAACTTGGCTAGGCACTACGCAACCCCTAAAAAATCATCCTACTTCTCCCTCTGAACAACGATTTTTCTTCTTCCGCTTCTGAGCTTCTATGCCTTGTTGGCAATATGTTTCTTCTGTTCTATAATAATAAATTGATTGTCCTTGATGGAAACTCTCTGGCAAAGGACGAAGAAACTATCTAATGGCCGAAGTGTCCCCAGACACGTAATTTTATTAATCAGAAAAAACAATTACATTTGGAATTAATTGCAAGAGTTTACACCCAAACAACAAAAACACTCTTGCAATGAGCTATTTCTAAGCTCAATGTCCTAACTTCCACTAATTATGGATCACTTATTAAATAACAAGTGTCCACTTACATTAAATGACCTTCTAACTATTCTACTAACTTTATTCCTAACTTAGAGCCTAGGAAACGACTCTATTCTAGAGTCCTATTTTTTAATAACAAAATTCTATTTCTAAGTATCTCAAATATTTATTAAATATTCTAAAATAATTATTAATTTAATATCTTAAATTAATAATTATTTTATTCAAACTTTATAACCTATGATAATATTTATTTTTGGATCATTTAACATTCCCCCCTATGATCCAAAGATACATTACAACATGTACCAAGTTCATCCCTGAACTTAGTAAATTTTATTCTGCCAAGAGGTTTCGTGAAAATGTCAGAGGTATGATCTTCTAAAGGACAATACACTGGCTTGATGACATCCTTTGCAATGAGAGATCTAATATGATGATACTTGGTGTCCACATGCTTTGTCTTTGAATGAAAAACTGGATTCTTGGCAAGCTTTATTGTGGACTGATTGTCAATGAATAACGAAGTAGCTTTTGCTGGAGGAATTCCCAAGTCCTGTAAAACTTGACGTAACCAAACAATCTCACATGCTGCTTCCCATGCTGAAATGTACTCTGCTTCTACTGAAGAAGTGGCCACTGTAGCTTGCTTCTTTCAACTCCAGGAAACTGCAGCTGACCCCATGTTCATTAAGTAACCTGAGGTTGATTTCCTGTCATCAATACTGCCAGCAAAGTCGGCATCTGAAAATCCACCAAGTACAAAATTTTTAGTCTTTTTGTAAAGAAGACCAAAATCTTTTGTTCCTTGGATATATCGAAGAACTCTTTTGGCTGAAATCCAGTGGCTGTCTAGAGGTTCCTGCATAAAACGTGAAAGAATACTGACTGGATAAGATAGATCAGGGCGAGTGGTTGTCAAATAAATCAAGCTGCCAATCAACTATCTGTAAGTAGTGTTGTCCACCTTTTCCCCCCCTTCAAATTTTGAAAGTTTCAAGTTTTGTTCCATAGGGGTAAGGATAGGCTTACAATCCTGCATTCCAAATCGCTGAATAATTTCTGCTGCATATTTACTCTAAGAAATGAAGATCTGATGTGGATGTTGGAATACTTCAACTCCAAGATAATAGTGAAGTAGTCCCAAATCTATCATCTTAAAACCCGCATGTAACTCCTTTTTCACCTGTTCAATGTGATCATCATTGTTTCCTGTGATGATCAAATCATCGACATACATAATCAAAATCACCATATTTTTACCTTGTTGGCGTACATACAAGGTATCATCAGATTCACTGCGATGAAAACCAACTTTGCGAAGGTATTCATCCATTTTGGCATACCAAGCTCGGGGAGCGTGTTTTAACCCATATAAAGCCTTTATCAGTTTGCAGACTTTATGTTCTTGCCCCTCAATTTCAAAACCTGGTGGTTGAGTCATGTAGACTTCTTCCTGTAAATCGTTGTTGATAAAAGCACTTTTTACATCCATTTGATGAACTTTCCATCCTTGTTGAGCTGCTAAGGCAAGTGTGAGGCGGATGGTGTTCCATTTAGCTATAGGAGCAAACGTTTCCTCATAATCTATCCCTTCCTACTGCGCAAAACCTTTAGCAACAAGTCTTGCTTTATACTTGTCAATATCACCATTTTGCTTGTAATTAATTCGATAAACCCATTTGCATCCAATAGCTTTAACATGTTGAGGACAATCAACAAGTTGCCAAGTGTTGTTGTCTTGAACTGCTTGATATTCATCAACCATTGCTTGTTGCCATGCTTTATGTTTTACTGCCTCTTGATAAGAAGAAGGTTTAGTAAACTCATTTGCTATCAAAGAAAAATTGCCTTCATTTTGTTTCGATTCCCTCGTCCCTGTTTTGTTTTGTTCATTAGGCCTTACATCTTTCAAAATTTGAACCGCCCATTTCGGAAATTGATGTTCACTGGTTTGGGCTTGTGAAAAATCACCATCATTAAAAAGAGGGTTGATGTAAACTGATGTCTGTTGAGCAACAATAGGTTCTGGGGGTGGAGAGTCATTATCAGAAGAACTGTTGCTGCTAGGAGAGTTGGATGAACTGCTAGAAGACCTGAATGGCACTGGTGATGAAGACGAACTGGATGAATCATTGTCAGATGAAGGAAAATAAATTTCATACCAACTTGGTGAATTTGGTTGACTTTGTAAATTTCCATGTCTTTTATCAGTTTTTGTTTCTAACTTTTGAAGAAGACTTTCAACTTCTTCAGCACTCTTACTCTCATTTTCATCAAAGATCACATCTTTGCTTACAATAAATTTCCCATTCGACAAAAGTCGGTACCCTTTCTTCTCATCATAATACCCGATCATTGTGCACCTTAAGCTTCGTGCATCAAGATTAGTTCATTTTTCCTTGGGAACTAGGCATAACAAATAGATCCGAAAACTCTGAGATGCTTAACCCTTGGTTTGAATCCAAACCATGATTCATAGGGTGTGATTCCGTCTAAATAAGCTGTGGGAGATCTGTTTCTCAAATAGACAGCGGTATGAACTGCTTCAGCCCAATATGAAGGACTCAACTTTTTGAAATTTAACATAGATCGTGCCATTCCCAACAAGGTACGATTCATTTGTTCTACTACCCCATTTTGCTGCGGAGTGTAGACATTGGTAAGATGTCGTTTGATTCCATTTTCCATGCAATACTTTTTGAATTCATTTGAAGTGAATTCTCCACCGTTGTTAGTTCGAAGAGTGTCAATCTTCTCCTTTACTTCATTTTCAATAAGCTTATGAAAAGTTTTGAACTTTTCAAATGCTTTTGACTTTTGCTTCAAGAAATAGACCCATGTCATCCAGCTAAAATCGTTAATAAAAAGTAAAAAATATATGCAATTTCCAAGTGAAGTTGGGAATGGTCCACAAATATCACTGTGAACCAACTGCAAATGTTTGTCTGCTTGCCAGGAACTGGTGGGAAAAGTCTCTCGATGTTGCTTTCCAAAAATGCAAGATTCACACTTTTCATTTTCCCTTTTGAAGGTTGGAAGTCCTTTAACCATGCCCTGTTTTTGTAACTGAGAGAGACTGTCAAGTTGAGATGGCCATATCTAACATGCCATAATCTGATTGGTGAAATATATGTACTTGCTGCGCCTGCAAAGTCAGAATGTCTTGGAATAACTGTCCCTTTCATCTTTAACAGTTTTCCATCTTCATAACCTATCATTACTGTTTGCATGTTTTGTTTAATTGAGTTGATTTTAACTGAGCCATCTTGCATAATCACTGTATGCCCTGCTTGTCAAATTGTGACTAAGGACAAAAAATTTTGCTTGAATGTTGGGACATACCATACATTAGAAATCATTCTTTCTCCGATGCCTGGTAAAAAAAATTTAACTACACCTTTGCCTGGAGCATGTTTAGTTTTATCAGCAAGATAGATTGGATTCAGATGACATTCTTTGAAACTCTAGAAGAAGTCACGTCGAAATGTCATGTGTTGAGTTGTGCCTGTATCAAGAATCCATGCACATAATCACTGCGGAGAAAGCTTGAAACCTGTAAAGCTGTTGCTTCTGTGTTTGTGAAAACATATTCGGAACTATTAGGATCATCTTCATCATTTGCAAACTGTGCTGAGTTTGGATGAAACTTAGAAATTTTCTCAATAGAAGTTCTACAATCTGCTGCATAATGACCAACTCTGTTAAATCACCTGCAAACAATTTGACTCAAATTAGTGCCTATTCCCTGAGACTATCCTCTGCCTTAAGACTGTCCTCGTCCTCTGCTTTGTCCTCTGTTTTGAGTTTGTCCTCTTCCTGGACTCTGTCATGTGCCTTGATGATATCGTCTGTTTTGATTGTTGCCTCTGCCTTGAAAATTGTTTCTGCCTGAATTGGAGCCTCTGTTGGAGTTGTTTCCTATGTGTTGATTGCGACCACGACTTTGCGTTGCTTGATTTTGATTAAAATTACCTCTTCCTTTGTTTCTAGAATTGTCAGCTGAGGAGTTGCTGGAATTGGCTTTAGTGAGGAAGACATCTTCCCCAATCTGCTTCCTCTTCCCGAAGTTTTTATCATGCTGTGCTAACATGTCACTCATTTCATCAAATTTGATCTTCTCTAACTTGCTAGTGACTTGCAAAGTTTCCAAAAAATGAGTATATGATGATGGCAATCCAGCAATTAAAATTGTAGTTAAGAAGCTTTCATCAACAACTTGAAAACCAACATTGATGATTTCTTGCTAAATGTTTTTCAGTCGTGAAATGTACTCAAGGACATCACCACCTTCAGTTAATTTCTGTTGAAGCAATTTTAATTGAAGATCAACCTTCTTTGATTTAGGTTGTGTATCAAAGAGATCTTTGAATGTATGTAAAGCAGCCCATACATCTGAAGAATTTTCAATGTGTATGTACATTTCATTAGTAATTGAAGTTTTTATAAGAGTTAATGCCTTGGCATCTTTTATTTCCCATTTTGCAAGTGAATCTGGATCTGTTGGTTTATTTGGCTTAATGTTGCCATCACAAATGCCATGCCACAATTCATTAAAAATAAGAGTGCTTTCAATTAGACGTCACCATGTCTTATAGGATTTCACTCCTTCTAGCTTATCAGTTTTAGAGAAGAGATTAATTAATTTCGACATTGGAGTGTTGAAGCAGTGCACCAAAAGAATCAAGCACACAAAAAAATTGAGCAACTCGTCATGCCACGACACACGCCACAAAAAAAAACGAGCTATCGGGGCTTGGCCTTGACCCTCGTATAGTCGTTGAAACAAGAGAAAAATGACTGAGCTTTGCACTTGGCTCTAGTCAATTTCTCAAAGATTTACAAGGTATCTTTCAAAATTTGACTTTTACAATGATGCTCTTGCACAATCTAGTAAAAAAAAGCTACCCCCCCTCAAAGTAAAATTACTTTGAGGCACACTTATCTCTCCAGAAACAAATTACAAAAAAATCACTTTATTACTCCAAAAATATTACAAATAACCTTATCTGACATTACATAAAAAATATACCTTATCACTCCATTAAAAAAAAAAAAATTACTTTACTCCAAAAATATTACATTAAAATTACATAAACAATATACCTTATCTCTCCAGCAAATATTTTTCAGATTTATCTTTAAAAAAGGCAAACACTGTCAAATGCTGAATTTTGTACTTGCTCTTCAGACTAGTTCTTGATTGGCTGACACTGGCTGGCTAGATGTTGATTCAATGCTTCACCACCACTCCTCTTACTCTAGAAATTTTGGTTCAGCGAAGAAGGAGTAGAATGTGAATTGAACTGGGCAACTCCAAGCCCTGGAGGAGGCAAGAAATTTGTTGAGGCTGCAACGACGGTGAAATATTCGAGGGAGCTCGACAACCCCACCAAATCTGCGAAGGTGAGAGGGTCCGATTTACGTGTTCATTTTAAGAACACAAGAGAAACTGCACAGGCAGTTAATAAGCTACCTTTAACTAAGGCTAAGACGTATCTGAAGGATGTAATTGCCCACAAGAAAGCAATACCCTTTCGCCGCTTTTCTGGAGGTGTTGGCAGAACTGCCCAAGCAAAGTCTCGAAATTCTAATGGACAGGGTCGCTGGCAGTGCAAGTCAGCTGAATTGTTGTTAGGTTTGCTTGAAAATGCAGAGAGCAATGCTGAGGTAAAGGGGCTCGATGTTGATACACTTTATATTTCTCACATTCAAGTGAACCAGGCTCAAAAGAAGATGATACGAACATACCGTGCGCAGGGAAGAGGTAAGAAATTTGTTCGAATCCAAATAAATTCGACTCATAGTCTCCGTGGGTGTAGGCTCATAGTCATCGTAATTAATTTTATTATTAGGATACAGGCCTTCTTCATGGTATTTGAATATCTTTCAAATAATTTCATCGCTACTCACTAACGATGAAGTCCGAAAACTTTCATAACCACAATGCGGTTGATTCTACCACAATGCTCGGCTGATCTGTGGTGCAAACACGTAGCCGAGAGGTCCAAATACGCAGAGCCAATGCTAATCCGAGAGCTTCAAAATTGTGTGTCTCATCGTAAACTCAGAACGAGAATGCCAGAAACACAAATGCACATAGCCACACAGATTTTGCATTTGTTCTTGATAATAAAAATTGATTTTAGAATTTACAAATCTGAAATCAATAATAAAATTTCTGTTTATTTTAAACAAAAAAAAAAAACTTGACAAATTCCATACCAATCATTGGCTGATCAATTCAATGGAGTTGAGTTTTCCAAGAACTGGTAGAGCTGGAATCCTCCTCCTCATATCCACTGCAACATTACCGTAGCTTTGATACCACAATAATGGCCGAAGTGTCCTCAGACACGTAATTTTATTAATCAGAAAAAACAATTACATTTGGAATTATGCAAGAGTTTACACCCGAACAACAAAAACACTCTTGCAATGAGCTATTTATAAGCTCAATGTCCTAACTTCCACTAATTATGGATCACTTATTAAATAACAAGTGTCCACTTAAATTAAATGACGTTCTAACTATTCTACTAACTTTATTCCTAACTTAGAGCCTAGGAAACGACTCTATTCTAGAGTCCTATTTTTTAATAACAAAATTCTATTTCTAAGTATCTCAAATATTTATTAAATATTCTAGAATAATTATTAATTTAATATCTTAAATTAATAATTATTTTATTCAAACTTTATAACCTATGATAATATTTATTTTTGGATCATCTAACACTATCTGTATGAAGAATCTCAACAGTCTCTTAGAAGTCTTGTGCAACAGATTGGTTATTTTTAATGTCACTATGTATATGTGGGTTTGTAAAGGCCAAGTCGCGTATGCACGCGAAGAAGTACGTCCCAAGTCGCGTATGCCTGTTTTTGCTCCAAAATTATAATACCAAGGGGCTTTACCATGGTATTAGCCCACAGTATTGAGCGCTGTATTATCTATTTGATTCCGTACAGGATTACCATCAGAAGTTGAGTGGTTTTGACTCATGGTATTGGTAAAATCTATATTCTATATAAGGAGAAGAAGATCATAGTGCAATGTGTGCATGTGTAAGGGTTGTTAATGAATAAATTTCTCTAAGGAATGTCTGCATGGATGAACTCTGTTTTTAATTGATAGATTTGAATCTATGATTCACCCATGGATATAATGATGGTTCAATATCTCTAGATCTGAAGATGATGAAGCTATAGTATGATCTACTGAAGAAATGCTGAAGAACCAACGCAAGTCTATTGAAGAAAATGAGGAAATCTGCGTAAGTTTTATAGATCTGGTATGTTATGAAAAATTTACTTTTATAGATCTATACGCTAGTTGGTCTCAGTAAAAGCACGTATATAAGCGGGTTCGCTTCATGAAAAGCGCGTCTGGAAGTTAGGATTTTCTGAAGAATGTATACACAGAAGTATACGCGGGTTGGTGTGTAGGAAAGCACGTATGTACGCGGCTTTAGTGAAGCAAAGTAGCGTATGCTTTTTAAATTGATGAATGTTCAGGGTTGAGTTTGTATCTGCATATCTATTCTGAAGTCTGGGTTATTTCTGAAGTTTTGGTTACAGTGTTTTCAATGTTCTAATTGAAGTATTGGGCAAATTTATAATTGTTGATAAAGGGTTGTGTTGATGTTGTTTGATACAGTATGAAAATTGATGAAACATGGTCTGCAGTGGGTCTGAGGTTTGAAGCCTTCAGTATGGAAGTAACAACTTCCTTCCAGTAGAATTTGGTGTTATGTTCAGGGGGTTGAAGCTCCTTTCCAGGAGTGGCTGGTAAATGAGAAGAAAGGGGGTTAGAGCTCCCTTCCAGTAGCAGCTGGAAAACGAGTGAAGGTTGCAGCCTTCTGCAGGTAGAAGCCTGCGTACTGACATGAGTCTGCATTAGTACAATGTTGTAAACAGTTTTCCATATAATAGATATTGAAGACAGAGACGACAACAGCGGTGGTTTTCTCCCGAATTGGGTTTCCACCTTAAATATTGGTGTTCATGTGTGTTCCACTTGTGTGATGTTTTATACTCCTGTTACTGCACATATTTACTGATTATCTAATCTGATGCATAACTGGTAAATCTGATTTAAAGACTTTTTTTGAGAAGTTTTCTAAACTAAAAATTTATATCAGTATACACTAGTTTCTTTCAGCATATCTATGTGTATACGCAGGTTCGGTTCATAAAATCCGCGTATGTAATTCTGTAAAATAAAAAGTTAAATTTATATATATGAGCTCTAAATACTGATTCACCCCCCCCTCCCTCTCAGTGTTTTTCTCAACAATTGGTATCAGAGTAGGTCCTTCTGAAGAAGCTTAGCCGCTAGAAGGAAGATTAGCCAAGATGAGCAATCAAGATGGGACAACATCTATCAGGCCTCCACTCTTCAACATAAACAGTTTAATTTTCTGGAAAACACGGACAAGATCCTATCTTTGGTCTCTTGGAGTAGATGTATGGGCTATTGTTGAAGGAGGTTATCAATATCCAGTCTCAGTTCCAACAGATGAAACAGCAAGAAATAACTATGAAACAAATGCAAAGGCGGTCAATGCACTATTGGGGAGTCTAACAGAATCATAATTTGTTAAGGTCATGCAGTTGAATACAACAAAGGAAATATGGGACAAAATCATTCTAAGCTATGAAGGTGATACAAAGGTAAAAAGTGCTAAACTCCAAACTCTCAGAATTCAATATGAAGATCTAAGGATGCATAATGAGGAGAGCATTGCCAGTTTCTTTTTACGTCTAGATGATATTGTAAATCATATGAGAAATTTGGGTGAAAAAATAACTGACACTACTCTGGTTGAAAAAGTTTTAAGATGTCTAACTTCAAAATTTGAGTCAAAAGTGTCTGCTATTGAAGAGAAGCAGGATCTTCAAAGTCTTACTATTGTTCAACTTCATGGCATTCTAATTGCATGTGAAATGAGAAAAGGAGGATCATCTAAAGTCAAAGAAGTCGTCTTTAGAGCTTCTACAAAAGGAAAAGAAGTACAAGAAATAGTAGGATCAGGGTATGTTTTAGAAGAAGATGAAGTAAATTTTGTAAAGAAGCTCCAACTTGGCATTGGAAGGTTTAGAGGTAAGCTTCCTTTCAAATGTTTTGCTTGTGGAAGAGTTGGTCATTATGCTGCTAAGTGTCCTCATAAAGAAACACATGAAAAAGGAAAGGAAGTAGCAAGAAGAAATAAGAATCGGTTTAGCACTAGAAAAAGTTATTATACTCATGAAGATAGTGATGGGTTATCAGACAGTGAGGAAGAATTTGATCAAGATCTTAGACTTCTCATGGCATTTGAAAAAGAGTCTAGGGAAGAAAAGGATACATTTATGGATGCTCTAGAAGACAATGATTTTCTTGAAGAAATCAATAAGCTCAAAATATGTTTGGAAGAAAACAAAATATCCATAGAAACTCTAAAAAATCAGCTTGAAGAAAAGGAGAAACACAATGAGAAATTAGAATGTGAAATAGTAAGTCTAAGAAAAGAAATTGAGAAAGTAAAAACTTTGAATCTTAGATTTGCTAAAGGATCTGAAACCTTAGATGAAATTATCAAGGTACAACGTTCTCCTCTTATAAATACAGGTCTTGGATATCTCAGAGAATCTTCTCAGTCTACAACACCAAACTATCTAAAAGTAGCTACAACTAGCCTACAACATTCTGCCACTTAGCAAGGAAACAAAGAAAATTTACAGGTAAAGCATGACCACCTCAATACAAAGAATGCTAATAGGAATACCTTTCAGAGAAATACCAACCAACAGGTAAACACAAATAGAAGGTTCCATGATTGCAGAAAGTTCTTCTTCAATGGACAATGTTTCTCATATCATAATTTTGGTCATAAAGTTGTTCAATGTGTTGCATACTAGACCATCATGACTAGAGAATCAAGAAAGAAAAGAATTAATACTGGAATAAAGAAGAATTCATATAACAACTTTTCTTCTCTTCTGAATGAAATTGAATGTGCTTATTGCAATAAATTTGGTCATGAAGAATCTGAATGCAGGAGAAAACTTCAGCCAAAAGAGCATATACT
This sequence comes from Pinus albicaulis, assembly GCA_034641835.2. NCBI lineage: Eukaryota > Viridiplantae > Streptophyta > Pinopsida > Pinales > Pinaceae > Pinus > Pinus albicaulis. Next base: position 898,436,312 of record CM076576.1, on the reverse strand, counting down.
TTCAACATCCAAAGTATGGAGAAAGAAGGAATTACAGGTTGAGAACTGTGGCATAGCCTTATTTGCAGAAGGAGAAGAAAATCAATGGTACATTGATAGTGGATTCTCAAAACACATGACAGGTGACAGAAATAAACTTCTTGCATACAATGCTCTAGAAAGAGAAAAGAATGTTACTTTTGGAAATGATACTCCTGCTGTCATTAAGGGAAAAGGTTATGTTTTTCTAAAGGAAAAGGTGAAAGCTAACAATGTTATGTCTTTGGATGGATTAAAGTATAGCCTGTTAAGTGTAAGTCAAATGTGTGATCAAGGAACTGAATTTGTCTTTAGCTCAAAAGAATGTGTGGTACATAATCTTGATACAGAAAAAACAATTATAAAAGGAAATAGAACACCAGACAATTTGTATGTATTGAAAAGCTGTAAAGAACAATGTTACTTGGGTAAATCTTCAGAAAATTGGTTATGGAATAGAAGATTGGGGCATTTGAGCTTCTCTTAAATCAACAAATCTAGCAAACTCAAAGTTGTTTGTGATCTTCCCAATATTACTCTGCCTGAGAGTACCATATGCAAATATTGCCAATTCGGTAAGCAAACTAGAGTGCAATTTAATACCAAAGAAGGATCAGCAAGTAAGCCTCTTGAACTCATTCATACTGATATATGTGGACCTATGAGAAAAAGGTCACCCCATGGAGAACAATACTATATTATGTTTATTGATGATTTATCTAGAATGTGTTGGATTGGGTTGCTAAAACACAAAGATGAAGCATTCGAAAAATTTCAGATCTTCAAAGCACTGGTTGAAAATGAATTAGATCTAAAAATCAAGTGTCTTAGATCTGATCAAGGAGGTGAATATATATCAGATGAATTCTTTGATTTTTGTGAACAACATGGCATAAAATACAGTTTTCTGTAGCTGGTACCCCACAACAAAATGACGTAGCAGAAAGAATGAATAGAACAATTGAACAGATGGCTCGGGCTATGCTTGATGATTCAGGAACACCTGATACATTTTGAGGAGAAGCAACACATACTGTGGTAAATATTCTTAACAAAGCACATGTTCGTGTAAACAGTGATAAAACTCCATATGAGCTCTGTTATGGTAATCTTCCCACTGTAAAGCATTTTAAAGTTTTTGGAAGCAAATGTTTTATCAAGAACAATGATGAAAAACTTGGCAAGTTTGAACCTAGAGCAGATGAAAAAATATTTCTTGGTTACTCTTCTAGAAGTAAAGCATATAAATGCTACAATAAAAGACTCCGGAAGATTGTTGAATGCATTGATGTTGTAATTGATGAATCTCTCTCAACTCCAAAAGGGGAAATACAAACAACAAATGAAGATGATGATGATGTATATCTTCCTGCATCTAATAGAGATAATATAGAAGGTGAACCCAATGAAGCAGCAAAAGAAGATCTATCTGAAAAAGCTCCATCTAGGTATGTTCAAAAGAATCATCCAGAATCCCAAATTTTTGGAGAAAAGGGATTAGGTGTCCAAACAAGAAGAACTCTTGTAGGGTCTACTAGCTATCTAGCATTTTTACCCACCATTGAACCACAGAATGTCAATCAAGCTAGCAAAGATGAATGTTGGATTCAAGCCATGAATGAAGAACTTGATCAAATTGAAAAGAATCATACTTGGGAACTAGTTCCAAGACCTCACGATAAAAATGTTATTGGAACAAAATGGATATTCAAGAACAAGTTAAATGAAAATGGAGATGTTATTGGAAACAAGTCTAGACTTGTTTGTAAAGGGTATGCTCAACAATAAGGTATAGAATTTGAAGAAACATTTGCTCCCGTAGCTAGACTTGAAGCCATCAGAATTTTTCTTGCTTTTTCAAGCTTTCAACAAATCAAAGTTTATCAAATGGATATTAAATCTGCTTTCCTCAATGGTGATATAGAAGAAGAAGTTTATATAGAAAAACTAGAAGGTTTCATTTTGGGAAATGATGAAAAACTTGTTTGTAAACTTAAAAAGGCTTTATATGGTCTCAAACAAGCTCTGAGGGCATGGTATTATCATCTTGACAAATATCTTCATCAACAAGGATTTTCAAAGGGATTTGCTGATAGCAACTTATACACAAAAATTGAAAATGATAAACTATTGATTGTGGTTGTATATGTTGATGACATCATTTTTGGAAGTAATGAATAGTCCATGAGTTAGAAATTTGCTTCTGTTATGCAACAAGAATTTGAAATGTCTTTACTTGGGGAACTAACATTCTTTCTTGGCTTACAAGTGCAACAAGCAGCAGATGGCATATTATTATCACAAGAAAAATATCTTAAGCAAATTCTGAAGAAGTATGGGATGGAAGATGGCAAACCTGTAAGTACACCAATGATAACCGGGTGTAATCTCAGTTCTCATGATGATTCTTCCATGGTGAATCAACCATAATACAGATCCATTATTGGAAGTCTACTTTATCTCACCGGGACAAGACTAGACATTATGCATGCAGTTTGGATTGTTGGACGATTCCAAGCTAATCCAAAAGAGTCTCACCTTTAGGCTGTAGAAAGAATATTCAAATATCTACAAGGAACTCAAGACTTTGGTCTATGGTATCCAAAGAATGTTGATCTCACTCTTCATGCTTACATAGATGCAGATTGGGCTGGAAATGTTGATGATCAGAAGAGCACTAGTGGTGGTGCATTCTATATGGGGCCCCGATAGTATCTTGGTTCAGCAAGAAGCAAAGCTCTATTTTCTTATCTACAGCGGAAGCAGAATATGTGGTTGCCACATCATGTTGCACACAACTTATTTGGATGATGAAGACTTTACAAGACATTAAAATCAAATGTTCACCTCCCATATCCATTATGTGCCATCAGTATCTCAAAGAATCCTATTATGCATTCCAAGACCAAGAAAATTCCTATCAAGTATCACTTCTTACGTGAACAAGTGATTGAACAAAAGGTGAAATTGGAGTATGTTCCTCCAAAGAACAAGTTGCTGATATATTTACTAAACCTCTTCCTAGGGAAGCATTTGAATATCTCAGACAAAAGCTGGGAGTTGTCTTTGCCGCTCAGAAGATCATATATGCTTAAATTTAGAAGATTAAATTGGATACATAGATTTCATAAACGTCAGTCGCGTATATACTCGAGTTTATACACATAAAACCGCGTATGGGTTTTTGTTGGCACAATTTTCTGGGTCAGCATTATCAGAATAGTTGCAGTGTTGTTAGGTATCTCTGGTGATGTTCCAGTTCTCACATTTCTGTTTCATTCTCTATTTTTTTCTTTTGATGAAGATGCCTTGATGATTTGCTATTGAAAGTGTTCAGGGTGCACAAGCTAAGGGGGAGCACTTGTCCTATGGGAAAGGATGCATTGTTGGCATTTTAAGTGTTTGATGTGGTCTGATCTCATGATTGAGATTCATTGGTCTTGCTTATAAAAAGTCATTTGATGAAAATGACATGTTGAGATCTATGATGTAAATTGTTATATTCAGTCATGTAAGGACTTGTTCCAATTTGTGCACCCACTTGGTTGGGTAGTTGAGTCAAATATGTAAATCCACTTAGTTGGATCATTGATGTAAGTATGAGTAATTGGTGATAGGAAAGGTCATACTCGGTTGAAAAGTCATGTACTTCATTGAAAAATATTTCTGAATATTCAAGCATGAACTCAAGGGGAGCATGGTAGGAATGTTGATCTACCCTTTGCCCTTGATTTCAAAGGGGGAGAATTCTGAGAATGGTTGAATATAGATGCCTCATGTGTTAATGATTATGGTTGCCATCAAGTCCAAAGGGGGAGATTGTTGGTAATATGTTTCTTGTGTTCTATAATATTAAATTGATTGTCCTTGATGGTAACTCTCTGGAAAAGGATGAAGAAACTATCTATATGAAGAATCTCAACAGTCTCTCAGAAGTCTTGTGCAGCGTATTGGTTATTTTTAATATGTCACAATGTATACGCGGGTTTGTAAAGGCCAAGTCACGTATGCACGTGGAGAAGTACGTCCCAAGTCGCGTATGCTTGTTTGTGCTCCAAAATTATAATACCAAGGGGCTTTACCATGGTATTAGCCCATAGTATTGAGCGATGTATTATCTATTTGATTCCGTATAGGATTACCATCAGTAGTTGAGTGGTTTTGACTCATGGTATTGGTAAAAGCTATATTCTATATAAGGAGAAGAAGATCATAGTGCAAGGTGTGCATGTGTAAGGGTTGTTAATGAATAAATTTCTCTAAGGAATATCTGCATGGATGAACTCTGTTTTTAATTGATAGATCTGAATCTATGATGCACCCACGGATATAATGATGGTTCAATATCTCTAGATCTGAAGATGATGAAGATCTAGTATGATCTACTGAAGAAACGATGAAGAACTGGCTCAAGTCTGCTGAAGAAAATGAAGAAATCTGCGTAAGTTTTATAGATTTGGTTTGTTCTGAAAAATCTACTTTTACAGATCTATATGCTAGTTGGTCTCAGTAAAAACGCGTATATACGCGGGTTCACTTCATGAAAAGCACGTATGGCAATTAGGGTTTTCTGAAGAATGTATACACAGAAGTATACGCGGGTTGGTGTGCAGGAAAGCACGTAAGTGCGCGGCTTCAGTGAAGCAAAGTACCGTATGCTATTTAAATTGATGACTGTTCAGGGTTGAGTTTGTATTTGCATATCTATTCTGAAGTTTGGGTTATTTCTGAAGTTCTGGTTACAATGTTTTCACTGTTTCAATTGAAGTATTGGGAAAAGTTTATAATTGTTGATAAAGGGTTCTGTTGATGTTGTTTGATCCAGTATTGAAATTGATGAAATGTGGTATGCAGTGGGTCTGAGGGTTGAAGCCTTCAGTATGGAAGTAGAAGCTTCCTGCCAGTAGACGCTGGTGTTATGTTCAGGGGGTTGAAGCTCCCTTCCAAGAGTGGCTCATAAATGATAAGAAAGCGGGTTGGAGATCCCTTCTAGTAGCAGCTGGAAAACGAGTGAAGGTTGTAGCCTTATGCAGGTAGAAGCCTGCGTACTGACATGAGTCTGCTTCAGTACAATGTTGTAAACTGTTTTCCATATAATAAATATTGAAGACAGAGACGACAGCAATGGTGGTTTTCTCCCAAATTGGGTTTCCACCTTAAATATTGGTGTTCATGTGTGTTCCACTTGTGTGATGTTTTATACTGCTGTTACTGCAAAAATTTACTGATTATCTAATATGATGCATAACTGGTAAATCTGATTTAAAGATTGTTTTTGAGAAGTTTTCTAAACCAAAAATTTATATTAGTATACGCTAGTTTCTTTTAGCATATCTGCGTGTATACACGAGTTCAGTTCGTAAAAGCCGCGTATGGAATTCTGCAAAAGAAAAAGTTAAATTTATAGATATGAGCTCTAAATACTGATTCACCCTTCCCCCCCTCTCTTAGTATTTTTCCCAACATGCCTGATCAAATTTTCTCTGATACCATGTCAAAATTTCACTACCGAAATTCTATTGCAACAACTGGAAATAATTCTTCTAACTATAAGTTAATTTAGCAGTCTATTGCTACGAAAACAACGAATTAATCACACTGCAATATTCTTAAAAAAAAATACTGCGAAAGATAAAATGGAAATTGAGAAACTACTCGCACGCACACAAAATATAACACCGTTTTTTTGGACAAAAGTCCCCAGAAAAACCCAATGTGGGAAAACTAGTGCAAAAACAGAGGGTTTTTATTATTAAGCAACATTAATAAATTATGAGTGCAATTGGATGCCAAAAACTGGAAATCCCACTGAGAAAAATACTAGAAAAAATATTATTAGGAATTTTCCTCACCCCACAAGCAATCCAGGCTCTAACTTCCAGCTCCAAGTGAGCCGTCCAAACTGGCTTGCATAGACCTTGCATCACCTTTGCGCACCCTGACAAACACATTTCCTAGAGCAAGTGTGTAATATCCCAAAATGGGAAAATCACAGTAATACAAAAAAATTGGACTAATAATTATAGCAACAAGGAAAATATTGTTAAAACACAAAATTTGGAGCCAAAATCATTACTGATCCATTTTATTAATATTCTGGGAAAGAGTACAAATGAGGTGTTGAAAAGAATGCACTTGGGCTTGCTCAAGGCAAGCCGAAGGATAGCTCAAACCCATACAAAACTCCTGCTGGAAACTATTTTTTGTGGCTCAATGATTGCGCAACCTAGCCCAAAAAATGTTGTTGTTGGTTCCAATGAAATGTTGCTCGGGCTTGCTACACTTCTTGGAAAATTCTAGGATTTCAACCATGAACTCTGCTCAAGAAACCCACAATAACCCGTGAAGGAATTGACCTGATATTGAATTCAGAATTTTAACCCAATTTTCCCTTAGCTCCTCAAGCTGCTAGCTAAGTTAGGATCTTTGCTTGACATGTCAAACCTGCCCAGAAAATTCTGCCAAATTAATCTTGGCTTCTCCTCAATAAACCCAGAAAAATCCAGAAAGGGTTTGTCCTAGTTTTGACCTTGGAAATTGGCCCTCTTGGGGGCTTGGCTCACCCAACTGCTGGGAAATTCGACTCCTAGTTGGGACTGTTGGTAGATCTCTAAAAAATTCTGCCAAAATCCATGGTAGGAGGTGCCTAGCCTCCCCCTCCAAATCTTCTGGCTGAACTCCTCTTCTCTACCACGCTCCCGACACTTCCTCTAGACTGCACTCCACAATCACTCCACAGTCTCTGCTGCCTCTATGCAGTCCTGAAGGGACTACGCACTCCGACTACTACCGCTATGTCAAATCCTCACCAAAATTGCGGAACTACTCTCCTGAGCTGGCACTCGAAGTCCCCCAAGGTAGAGGTTGAGATCTCCGCCTGAAGATGTCTTGTGCTAAACAACACGTCGGACTTGGCACCCGACACACATGTGCTATGTCAAGATGAAACTCAAAATAGAATATGAATGAATGAGGAAATGCGGTGCCTTCACTTCCTTATATCAATTAATCCCCCGAAATTTTCTTGGGCCCACCATGAACTACGCAGTCCCCTCATCCAACCACTCATTGCGCTGCCCCTATAGAGCCTCTCCCACGCTGCCACCTAGGGAAATGCCTCCAAATCGATCACTGGCCACATGGACCCGAATAAGGCCAAAATTTTTCCTTGTGAACTATAGGAGTAGGTTGTAGTTTTTCCTTGAATTATTAATTGTGGGTCCCGACCCACCTTATTTTTTCTTGACATTAAAAACATTAAAATTTATCAAAAATTAATATTCCAATTAGCAGAATTTCTAATTGGGGATATTACAATCCTCCCCGCCAAAAATTGCTTGTCCTAAAGAAATTCCTAAACAAGCATCCTCTCTAGCTAATGCTCCCTACTGTCACTGCAAAAATGTGCCACGGTCCTAGATGCACCACTAAATCATCCCTGGCCTCTACATCTCCCTGATATGAAGGGATCCCTCAATACCCGGATCCCAAGCCATCCTGTCCAACATGAAGCTCCCCCTCCTCCACTCACCATACTGTAAGGAACAAGTGGCAGAAGCCCTCTGGACACCATCAATGAGTAGGGAATCATGATAATAGGTACTATGCCCAGCTCCTCATGAAGTTTCCCTACCAAGTAGTCCATCCCATGTACTTCAAGAGTAAACCCTCGAAGATACCACCTAATCCTTGCAGAGATAGCATCTTGCTCACATGATCTCCTCCTTCTATCATCCCGCTGGCCAACCTGCCATGCTAATGAAGTTCCCGACTCCATCAGTGACTCACTAAAGCCCAATGGAAGATCTACGTGATATCCCCATGTAGTATACAACTCATCCCTAAAGGTTATCGATCTGTGTGGAGTTGTAATGCTTGGGTCCCCTGCTAATCTCAGAGAGGTGCCACCATGCTAATGTTGCGCCACTATGACTATTAGATACTCCCCATCATGCACATACTGTATCCCTCTCTCTTGGGGCCTTTTGGGGAAAAATCTGTGAAGGCCAATCTCATCATGCATGGGCATCTCCATGATGTTGATATCCACCCCTTCACTGCCAATCATGACCCTTAGCAACAACATGATAAGTCTTCTTCGCCATGTAGTGGAGGTCTCAGTGCTCCCCTATGTGTCAAGCCCAAGGTGGATTGGATCACCCTCTGCCATGTCCCTGCCCATCACAAAGTGGAGTGATCCGCCTGTCCAATAGATCCCCGGATCCCCCATTCATAATAGGAGCTCACAAATCCCACTCCTCATGGGATGCCACTGCGTAGCACTGCTACCTTCTAGAACCCATATGGCCCTCATCTATGACCCCTGTATGTATCCCCTAGGTGGACCCCAAGTATAAGGAGTTTGTCCCACACATGCGTAACTGGCCTACTCCCGCCAGACCACGTAGTCAAATCCACTATCCCAACTCCTGATGATACACCCAGACACAGCTAGGAGTTTGGGTATCCTCCGGTAGTTGAAGTCTACCATCCACCTTCCTTCAAATGTGAGCGCAGGGGTGGAACATATTGTAGAAATTTGTTGAATAATGATTAATTATCCACCGAGACTATCTTGATCACATATCAATTCGAATTCATATGCAACACATAATCTCTTCCACTCGGATCATCACACATGCGGAAATAAAACAAGTGATAGCACATCAAATCATCATACACATTAACACAGTATGTATGGGGAAAGCTTATAGCTGAAAACCCCGCAGCTATTGTGTATATTATAATGGAGAAAAAATGTAACAAACTCAGTACAATACTCCTCACAAGTACTCAGTACTGTCTCATGAAGTTACACACAAACTAGCTTGGTTTTGAACAAGTCACAGGTTCAAAACACATCCACTAATTGCCTGCCTCTATTGCGCAATCAAGGCTGGTCTAATGAGAGATCCAAGGTTAAAATCTCCTTGGCTTGACAACGCAATCATCATGGGAAATTCCTCCAAGTGTGGTGGAAATCTCATGCACAACTGATAGCTATCTCAACCCTTTCATCTACCTCTTTCACTGGTCTCCACTGAACTGTCCATGCACTGTAGTGAACTGATGTGTTCTTGAGTTGAATAATGAGTTACTAATTAGTGAATTAAATAATATTTAATTCACTCCACTCATTACTAGTTGATTAGCTAGTTAAACTAATCTCAACTAGTTCAACTAGGTTAAACCGAACACAACTCCACCAACTGTCTCATCAACTCCACCAAACTTCTGCCACTGAAGTCCTAACTGAAGTCAACCATGCATGAGCTCACCAAACCCCTAGGAATAGCGTAATTCCTCTGTCGGATGCATGAGCCACTTCTGTAGCTCGAACTGAAGTGCTCCAAGAGAGTAAACTGAAGTTTAGAGTCCAAATATTATTAAGGGTAAATAATATTTGACTTCCCTATTTTTAGGATAGGCAGTCTAAAAATAGAATTTGACCTATAGGTCCAAAAATATAGGTCCATATAATTTTACCAACATGACCAATACTCCAAGAATAACATACTGCAACCCTGGACCATGCTCCATATGTCTAAAAATAGACATAGTCTAAAAATAGACTTTGCGCCAGAATTTGCCTGCGGGCCCACTTAGTGAAGGCGACTTCATTTCACTAAGCTCCATCATCTTGCTGCATTTTCAACACTCCCTCTCGGCAAGATATGGATTATCTGCAACCCCTATCCTGCCTCTGTGGAATTCGAACTTGCTCCTGGTGAGCGCCTTCGTCAGGATGTCGGCATCCTGATCCTCCGTGGGAACATATGAAAGCATCATGATTCTTCGCTGAACACAATCTCTGATATGATGGTACCTAATGTCGATGTGTTTGGACCTATCATGAAATACTGGATTAGCCGAGAGCTTGATGCAGCTCTGGTTATCACAGTAGATCACTGTAGGCTCCAAATGCAACCTGAACAAACCTGCGAGGATCTTCCTCATCCAAATAACCTCGCATGCAGCCAAACTTGCTGCCATGTACTCGGCCTCTGCTGAACTGAGTGCCACGGATCTCTGCTTCCTGTTGTACCAGGAAACTGCTGTCGACCCAATGCTGAAAACTCCTCCGGATGTGCTCTTCCGGTCCATTGGGCTCCCTGCCCAATCTGCATCAGTGAAGCCAGAAAGCTTCGCTCCATCCTCCTGTCTGTACCATAGACCATATCCCGATGTGCCTCTGATATAGCGCAATACATGCTTGCCTGCCTTCCAAAAGAACTTGGTAGGCTTAACCATAGCTTGCGAAAGCTGGTTAACTGCATAGCATATATCGGGTCGTGTATTGACCAGATACATAAGCGACCCCACCAACTGTCGATAGACAGTGGCATCCCCTACCTCCGCTGAAGTAGCATCCTCCTTCCTCCAACCACCAGGAAGAGGAGTGTCAACAGGCTTGCAGCCTTGCATGTTGAACCTCTCCAAAATCTCCCAGGCATACTTGCCCTGAGAAACAAACAGTCCTCCGCTGCGCTGCCAAATATCCAATCCCAGGAAATAATGAAGGATGCCCAAGTCCTTCATCTCAAACTCTCGTGCAAGATCCTCCTTGCATGAAAGTATCAGCTGCTCATCGCCAGTCAAAATCAGATCATCTACATACAGTACGATGATCAACAGCTTCCCCTCCACCACAATCTGGTACAGGTTTGGATCCGCCTCACTCTTGGAGAATCCAAGCCCGGTGAAGTAGCTGTCTATCCGAGTGTACCAAGCACGAGGTGCTTGCTTCAGCCCATACGGTGCTCTCTTGAGTCGGCACACATGCGACTCACTGCTGAAGATCTCAAAACCTTCAGGCTGCTCTATGTACACCTCTTCCTCAATAACTCCATTGAGGAACGCAGTCTTCACATCCATCGGATGAATGTGCCACCCCATCTGCGCTGAGAGAGCAAGGATCGTCCGTATGGAAGAGTACCTTGCGACAGGTGCAAAAGTCTCCTCATAATCGATCCCCTCGATCTGTGAAAAGCCATGGGCGACAAATCTCGCCTTGTACTTCTCCACACTCCCGTCAGCCGCCTGCTTCACTTTGTAGATCCATCGCGAACCCACCACTGATTTCCCCTCCAGTCTTGGGACAATCTCCCATGCACTGTTCCTGACGATCGAATCATATTCTTCGATCATGGCATCAACCCATGCGGGTTCCTCCACGGCTTCCTCAAAAGAGGATGGCTCCGTCACAACACATTGACTCACAAGAGCCATGTATCCAGTGTACCGATCCGGTGACTGCCTCTGTCTGCGTTGTGTTGTAGGTGGTCCTACAACCTTCTCTGCATCCCGAGCCAGTCGCTCAGCTTCTGTAGTGCGCATGCGCCCTCTGATGGTTGGCGCTGCATGGGTGGTTTCTTCCACCTCCTGAACTTCCTCTTGTGGCTGATCCACATCCGGAAGCTCCTCCTTAAGAACTAACAGCTCCTCATCTGCATGCAAGTGTAGCTCCCTCTCAAGCGAACACTGCATGGCTTTCTCCTCCTGAAACTTGATATCCCGTCGCACAACAGTCTTGCGACTGTCTGACAAATACACACGATAGTTGTGGGGTGTATCAGTGTACCCCACAAATATTCCAACCTCAGCGGTTGGATCCAGCTTCCTTCTTGCATCCTTCGTCACATGCATGTAGACAGGAGAACCAAAAATCCGCAAATGGGAAATATCAGGCCTCTTGCTAGAATAAGCCTCCTTCGGTGTACTCATGCCAAGAACCTTGTGAGGACAACGGTTCTGCACATACACTGTTGTATTGCATGCCTCAGCCCACAAGTGAAGGGGTAGGCCCTAATCATGCAACATCGCCCGTGCAGCACCCACGATCGTTCTGTTCTTCCGCTCAGCCACCCCGTTCTGCTGTGGGTTATGGGGTGCGATGAGCTCTCTCTGAATCCCTTCTGCACTGCAGAACTCCTTGAATTCAGCCGAGATGAATTCACCACCGTTATCACTCCTTAGAGCAATCACCTTCTTCCCCGACTCCTTCTCGACCAGTGCTTTAAACTCACAGAACTTCGCGAATGTATCGCTCTTCTTCTGCATGAAGAAGATCCAGCACTTTCGAGAGAAATCATCAACAAAGATCACGTAATACTTGTGCTTTGCTGTTGAAGCAACTGAGAAAGGACCACACACGTCTGTGTGAACTCTCTCAAGGATCGTCGTGGCGTGACTATCCTTCTCATGAAAGGTGGCTTTCACATACTTCCCTAAAGTACACCCCTTGCACTGATCTGACTGCGCAAGAGTGCCCTTAGGAAGCCCAGTAGAAATCTGCTGCAGGATCTTCAAAGCTCCATGGTGAAGGTGGCCCAATATCTTGTGCCACAGTTCGCCCTCATCATCCCGGCTCACCACTTCTCCCGCCTTGCATGCCATTGCTGCGCAGCCATCTACCTGCAACTGATAAAGGTTCTTGGTTCGAACCCCTATCTTCCGGGTCTCTCCAGTAGTCTTACTGCGCAGGAAGGATTTTCCTTCGCTGAAGACCACATCATACCCCTTATCCTCCAACATCGCCACAAAGATCAAGTTCTTCTTCAATCCAGGTACATGCATGACATCCTTCAACACGAAGGGTTTACCAGACTCCCTCTGAAAGGATATGGTACCGATACCAGTCGCACTATATCTACCATCATCGCCCATCTCGATGTGCACACCCAGATCTTTGTCCTCCAGATCTGAGAACAAATCTCGATCTCTCGTCATATGAAATGACGCACCGCTCTCCAAGAACCACACCGATCCCATCACACTTGAAACAAAGCATGCGATCAGTGAAAAGTCAAGCTCGAACTGCGAAGCCAAAGCTTCTCCATCTACAAATCTTCTCGCTTGCTTGTTTTTCTTCTTCTTCGAACAATTTGTAGCATAATGTCCATGATCATGGCAGTGAAAACACTTCACTTTCGCCATATCCTGCTTCTTGCCCTTTGCATCGGAATGAGAACTTGATACCAAGAACCACACAGAATCCATCACCGCAGAAAGATTCCGATCGGTGAAAAGTCCAGCTCGGCCCCTTTAACGAAGCAAAGCTTCTCCATACGAATCTTCATAACACTTGTTCTTCTTCTTCTTTGGACAATTGGTAGCATAATGTCCGTGATCATGGCAGTGAAAACACTTCACTTTCGTCATATCCTGCTTCTTGCCCTTAGCACCAGAATGAGAGGTTTTCTTACCCTTCCCCTTCTTTGCTTTGGACACCAAAGCGCAGTTTTCTTCATCAGCTCCCTTTGATGAAGATCGATCTCGAGTAGTCCTCCTTATCTCCTCCTGCATGAGATCCGCCCAAAGGCGCTCCCATCCCGGCAGCTTCTCCCGACCATTGACACTATCTTGATATGAGTGCCAAGCCTTCGGAAGACCAAGGAGAGCCAGGTCGACCATGTCCTCGTCTTCGACAGTCACCCCCACACTTCCCGGCTCATCTCTGCATTGAGTGAACTTCGTGAGGTATTTGGCGATACTGTCGCCTTTCTCCATCTTGATGTTCCTGAGCTTATCTTTGAGCGCCAGCTTCCTTTGTTCGCTCTTACTCTGGAATAGATCCGTCAAAGCTTTCCACATTAAATATGGAGAAGCCTTTCCATGCAGGCTGGATACAATATGATCCTTGACGCCCTCCAACGGGATCCTTCGACATTTCGCCATCTTCTTTTGCCAGGCTTCGACTTCAGTAGGATCAGTGGGCTTTTGGACATCTGTATCTACGAACTCCTTCAGTCCATTATCTTCTAATACTGCCTCCATGCGATCCTTCCATGCAACATAATTCGAACTGCCTTCAAGAGCATATTCGAGTCGCAAACCGTTGAAAGACATTTTCAACTTCGGCACCAAGAAAACAAAACTGCTGCAAAATTCGAATTCCAACTCAAAGCTCAACCGCCCTTGATCTGTGAGAACAAATTATTTCTAGCACAGAGATCGACTGCAGGGGCATTTACTGGATATATCACCTTTCAAAGAAAGGATGGATCCAGAGGCTACCTGGCCCGCATGCAGACTTTGTCTACCGAAATAAGTTTGTAATCACTGTGATGATCAATCTCTGCTTCAATAGCTCCGATACCATGTAGAAATTTGCTGAATAATGATTAATTATTCACCAAGACTATCCTGATCACATACAATTCGAATTTATATGCAACACATAATCTCTTCCACTGAGATCATCAAACATGCGGAAATAAAATCAAGCGATAACACATCAAATCATCATACACATTAACACGGTATGTATGGGGAAAGCTTATAGCTGAAAACCCCGCAGCTATTGTGTATATTATAATGGAGAAATCATGTAACAAACTCAGTACAATACTCCTCACAAGTACTCAGTACTTTCTCATAAAGTTACACACAAACTAGCTTGGTTTTGAACAGGTTACTGGTTCAAAACTCACCACTAATTGCCTTGCCTCTATTGCGCAATCATGGCCTATCTAAATAGAGATCCAAGGTTCGAATCTCCTTGGCTTGACATTGCAATCATCATGGGAAATTCCTCCAAGTGTGGTGCAAATCTCATGCACAACTGATGTCGCCACTGATAGCTAACTCCACCCTTTCATCTACCTCTTTCACTGGTCTCCACTGAAATGATCATGCACTGTAGTGAACTGATGTATTCTTGAGTTGAATAATGAGTTACTAATTAATGAATTAAATAATATTTAATTCACTCTACTCATTACTAGTTGATTAGCTAGTTAAACTAATCTCAACTAGTTCAACTAAGTTAAACCGAACACAACTCCACTAGCTGTCTCATTAACTCCACCAAACTTCTGCCACTGAAGTCCTAACTGAAGTCAACCATGCATGTTCTCACCAAACCCTTAGGAATAGCGTAATTCCTCTGTCAGATGCATGAGCCACTTCCAAGGCTCGAACTGAAGTGCTCCAAGAGAGTAAACTGAAGTTTATAGTCCAAATATTATTAAGGGTAAATAATATTTGACTTCCCTATTTTTAGGATAGGAAGTCTAAAAATAGACATCGACCTATAGGTCAAAAAATAGAGGTCCATCTATTTTTACCAACATGACCAATACTCCAAGAATAACATACTGCAACCCCTGGACCATGCTCCATGTGTCTAAAAATAGACATAGTCTAAAAATAGACTTTGCGCCAAAATTTGCCTGCGGGCCCACTTAGTGAAGGCGAATTCATTTCACTAAGCTCCATCATCTTGCTGCATTTTCAAGACATATCTTTACCTCGGAAATCAACCACGCCATCCCTAAGCCTATACCCATGAAATCGTGCACCTACCAAGTGTCTCAATTGGAGAGTCTCCTCTTGGCTCATGACACACAGTATCTCATCCAACTACCTAGGGTGAGTCTCCCATGCCCTTCTGCCTGAATGGAGAGTGTCAAGGGGCACCAAACAAACACTCCGCGATTATAGTAAACACTGGAGGATGATGGGTGGGTATGTCCCAAAGGGCATGATAAAGAGTCTACTTGAATGATCAAGAGTAATCCTCTGGACGAAACTCTCTCTGCCTCGGATCTGTTGATAACACCCTTGTAGCCATGTCTCCGATAAACGTGGTGTCTCTAGATGCTCAACAATATCATCATCAATCTTAGGTGAGTCGCATCCCATGGTACTCCTCATCCCCCCATCCATAAGTCCCCTTGGAGGCAACGCTCCAAGGGACCGATGCGCCGTATCATGAGTCACTGCATACCACCGAGTGTCTCCGCACTCGTTGACATGCCACTTTATGTTGCAACCTGTCCCTGTACACCACCGAATATCCCCGACTACGGCTATACCATTTTCTATCGTCATGTATCCCACCTATGTCACTGCACCTGTATCTCCCCACATGTACCCAATGCGATGTGAGGCATTCCTACTCCCCAACGCAGTCTAAAATAATGCAACACACCCCCATGTATCCCCATGATGTGGGCTACAACTCCCCATATGCTCTAAATGACTAGAGCAGCACGAATCCTCACATGCCAATGAAAATGACACCACTGTTTCCATATTCCATAGCTCAAGTGTCCCATATAATGATGAGAAAGCACCGTCTCTATGCAATGCCCTATCTGGTGGCCTACCGATGCCACCTCCTCCTACCAGCTCCTACCAAAGTAAGCTAATCACCCTGTGACTCCATGCACAGTCAATATGCTAAGATAACTCATGAAAAGTATAATCCCCCTTGTCGAACCATCCTGTCAGTAGGGTTGTCCGGGGCTTTGATAGAGATATGGAAATGTGTGTGCGCCCAAACATCAGGTCCATCGCGCAACTACCACCACCACCTACTGACTCTATGATGTGATGGGAAATCCCATATGGATCCTAACAAAAATATGACCCTCGTGTCCCTTTAGTGATCCATGGAATCTGCTGAAATGTGGCCATGGATGTATCCAACTCCCTAACCTACTCCATGGGGTACCAACTTAGTACCTCTTGCCATACAATCCCAAAGGAGGAATCGAATGTACAATCCTCTGTGGAAGGAACAAGCCCTCCAAGCTGGTGTGGTGCCATGCTCAACTCATTGTGCTCAGTCCTGCTAACCTAGCCACACCCTCGAGTACATCTAGACAACTCTGCCTCCCTCAATTCAATGTGTAAGGGTGGGCTAAAAATATTGTAGTCCCTACTAGTGTGCCTCTAGGGCGAACTACGCTGGAAACCCAACACGTGGCCTCTACGTTGCCCCTAATCAATGGCTAGCCTGAAAGATGGCTGCACATCCTCCTCTACCATGGAATCAACACGAGCCTCCCACTACTCTGACAAACCAACATGAAAGATGTGTTCATTGGTCAATTGTAGATGGTTGTCATTCTGAAGCTCTGTCATAGAAATATATTCCTCATAAATGGTTGAGTGCTCCACTACCTCCTCCAATCTGTCCATTGGGGCTACCAAAGGAACTCTATTAGAGGTGACTCCCGCGTCACACTAGGTGTATTTACGATCTCCCCACAATTCTGTGTGCCCTCATCCTCCAAGTGTGAGGTAGCCATTTCGATGGCTTCCCCCTCTGTTATTCAGTTAAGCTGGAAAAAGTTATCCAAATTTTCCACCCAATCCCGAGCCGTGCACTCGATGGATCTGTCATACTTGGGAAACTGTGTCCTCCCAATGGTACACTGTAACTCTGAGCTCTGCGGCCTAGACCCCCCATTGTTCCTACCTTTTTCATCTTGCTTGAGATGGCAGTAATCTCTGAAGGACAAAGCTGCTCTGAATTTTTCCCCCGTGGACTGCCATTCTCAGAAATAATCTCCCATCAGTATATGATCATGCCACTTACCTTGATCACTTGGTAATGAAGGTAAAAATGTAGGCATCATGGTCCTGGTTGGCCTACTGAAGGTTGGAAGGTGAGTGGCTGGTAAAGGGTTGTCACACTGTTGTGAGACCTCTGAAGTCTCCCAAAATAGGAACTCATGATGGATGCTCTTATCATTATTATTTTGCTTGAGACCTTCCAACTTTCCCTTCGGTCATTTGGCTAAATCATTTAGGGCCTTTAAGGTGCTACCAAATTATGCTTCCCCTTTTCTCCTTGACTCCCCCATATTTGCAACCTTTAGTGCCTTTGGTGGGTAATTTTCTTCCTACCCTCCTCGTTCATAGGAAAATACCCTCACGACTGAGCCAAGAATGAAGCTCTTATACCACTGTAATATCCCCAAATGGGAAAATGGCAGTAATACAAGAAAAATAGACTAAAAACTATATAAACAAGGAAAATAACATTAAAACACATAATTTGGAGCCAGTTTATTAATATGCCAGGAAAGAGTACAAATGAGGTGTTGAAAAGATTGCACTTAGGCCTGCTGCAAGGCAGGTTGAAGGACAACTCAAACCCAAACAAAACTCCTGCTTGAAACTGCTCTGTGTGTCTCAATGACTGCGCTACCTAGCCCATAAAATGTTGTTTCTGGTCCCAATGAAATTTTGCTAGGACCTGCTATGCTACTCGGAAAATTCTGGGATTTTAACCACAGAATCTTCTTAAGAAACCCACAGTAACCCATGAAGGAATTGGCCTGATATTGACTTCAGAATTTTAGCCCAATTTTCCCTTAGCTCCTCTATTTGTTGGTTGCATTAGGATCTTTGTTTGACACCTCAAACCTACCAAAAAATTCTTCCAAATTAATCCAAGCTTATCCTCAATAAACCCATAAAAACCTAGAAAGGGTTCATCCTAGTTTTGACCTCGGAAATTGGCCCCCTTGGGGTTGGCTCACCCAACTGTTGGGAAATTCGACGCCTAGCTAGAACTTCTATTATATGTCTCCAAAATGTTTCCCAAATCCACGGTAGGAGGTGCTTAGCCTCCTATCAAAATCTTCTGGCTGAATCCTCTTCTCTCCCACACTCCCGAAACTTCCTCTAGACTGCACTGCATGATCACTGTGAATTCTCTGCTACCTATACGCACTCCTTAAGGGACTACACACTCCTAATGTTGTTGCTATGGCAAATATTCACAAAAATTGTGGACCTAATCTCTCGAGCAGGCACTCGAAGTCCCCCCGAGGTAGAGGTTAAGATCTCTGCCTGAAGATATCATGTTTTAAACAACACGGTGGACTTGGCACCCGACACAAGCATGCTATGTCAAGATGAAACTTAAAATAGAAGATGATTGGATGAGGAAATGAGCTGCCTTCACTTAATTTTATCAATTGAGCCCCCAACGTTTCCTTGGGTGATCAGGAGCTCAAATCTGAGCTTGGGAAAAAGCTCAAAAATTAAAGTTCTCAAAATTGATTGAAACCAAGATGGTTGCATAGGTCTCGTCTTCCTGATTCTGGCACCACAAACGGTTCGAAAAACGGACACCGTATGAAGAATTTATTGCACTTTTAGTGGAGTGGGTCTGGCGGAGCACGGAGGGGCCAGCCCTTCTCCCATGGAACCTCATCATATGACCAGTGTGAGAGATTAATGATTAAGAGCGCTTAAGGAGCCTAATCTCAAGTTTAATATTTAATTAAGCTTCAGTTAAGTGGAGTTTAATATGGCGGAGATTCTGGAGGCGCTCCCAAATTTAGGTGGACTTCCACTTTTAGTGGAGTTAACTGGCAGTTGCCCCACATTTAGTGGAGGAAATTGGGGCAAAGTTGTTTTGGTCATAAATTTCTCATTACTCAACCTTTTGGAATGAAATTTTTTTTTATTTCGTATGTTCTCAGCCTTTTGGACTCAATGGCATAGGTTTCAGTGCCATTGGAGCTCAGTTTCGACCTGTTTAGCTTCGGAGAAGATTTTTGATCCACTAGGGCCATTTTGGGTTTTGAGTTTGGTTGAGCTGTGGGTAACCTTGTTTGGTGAACCAAAAGTCATTTTCAACTATTTCCTACATTCCAGAGCCATTGGAATAGGTCTTAGCTCTGTTTGAAGATTTTCAGAGGCCGAAAACCTTTAGGAGAGTTTTTAGGGCCACGAGGGCCATTTTGGGTTTGGAGCTATTTGGAGTTGTGGTTATCAGTTGGAGGTGAACCAAAGCTCTATTTCAGATAATTTCGACCTTATGAAGCCATTGGAAGAGGTGTCAGAGGCATTTGAGGAATTCTGCAGCCCGAAAAGTTGCAGATAATTTCAAAGCACCAGCAGGACATTGATGAAGAAATCACTGTTTATGGTAATCTTTCACTGTTTAGTGAATTTGAAAAGGAATTCTTAGCTTTTTCCTGCCTTCTGAATCAGTTTATATATTCATATTTTTCTATTGAGACACTTATAATCTTGTATTTCATTTGAGAGCTTTTAATACAAGAGGACAAGCCCATTTTGGGAGGCTTGATCCAGGAGATGTAGCCCAAGAGTTGGGGTGAACTCCTATATCATATTGCTGTTGTGTTTTGATATTATATTGCTGAATATTGTTGCTGATACCCATGTTAAGTTTCAGCAAAAAAAATTACACTTAAGATACATAAACAGTGAAAATACATACACCATTTGCAAGCTAAATTTCCGCATAACGTCAAGTTTAAAGCAAGATCATTTTAATTAAATCTGAGTGTTTACTTCTATTATTTCTTTAGGCAGAGTCTGTAAGAGGGCTAGGTAGCCTCTGGATTCATCCTTTCTTTGAAAGGTGAAATATCCAGTAAATGCCCCTACAGTCTATCTCTGTATTAGAAATATGAAGTTCTCACATTTTCAGATTTAAACTTAGAGTATTTTTGCACTCATTTACATAAATGAAAATGGATACCTTGCACCCTTTTCAAGTACCTTCCATTTTCAGATCAGATGGTATCAGAGCTTAGGTTGAGCATTCCTTATGGTGCAAAAGGTTTTAAAACAGTGTAAGAGATTTACTGTTTATTGGTTGCAAAATGGCTGCTTGAATGAGAAGGGGTCTTTACTGACATTTGGCTAAAAGCTTGTCGTTTGATTGAAAGCTTTGAGGACTTTTCTTTGGAAGTTCCTTTTGGTTGTTTTGAACATTTACATAATGTCATCTTCTTCTACAAGTGAAGTTTCCTCCTTCACGAGATTCTTCAATGATGACATGAAGAATGAGTTTTTTAAAGTGAAGGACATGGTGCAGATTCTCCTTGAGGATCAAAGGGAAAGTGTTCAACTTCGTGCACAATTGCTAGCTATGCAGGAAGAGAAAGAAGCCATTCTTCAAAGACTGCATGATATGGAGTTGTAGCTTCTTCAAGCTCAAGAAGCTTTGTCCAAGAAAATTCTTGAGGAAGAGGATAATCGTTCCAACTTGTCTTCAAGTTCCTCCATTGAAAAGTATGTTGGTTCTTTTGAAAAACATACAAGAGGTATTGGGTCCAAATTGATGTTGAAGATGGGCTATCAAGAAGGCAAAGGTTTGGGCAAGCATGCACAAGGAATTGTTGAGCCTATTTGTGTTGTGGAGCGTCCCAAGAATATTGGTCTTGGCTATGAGCAGCTTAATGGTGAAGCTTTGAGCACATGCATTCAAGAATGTGATGCAAATTTGAAGAGAACTTTTCTCCCAAGTTCTCAATTACATCAATGTCATGATGTCAATCTTCCTTACCATTGTTTGAAGCCTTTGTTGCAGCAAGAAGATGGTAGACATGCAGCTTATGGAAAGCATGCAAAGCAACATAAGAGGATTTCTTGTACATATTGTGGTCGATTTAACCATCATGTTTCGAGATGTTGGATGAGGAAGAAGGCACACAAGAAGCAGATGAAGCAAAGACTACCTTCAAAGAATGTGCATATGATTTGCACTTTTTTCCAAAAGAAGGGACATGTTGTCTCTCATTGTTGGACTTTGCATCCAACTCGTCGTCCCACGCACATGCAGCAAGAGGACAAAAATATTGGCGAAGGTGGAACCTCATATTCTATTATTGATGTGGAAAGGGAAGTTTCACATGAGGAAAAGTTGCAGCAGCAAAAGTCGCCATGGAAGTGGCTTGGTGAGAAGTAGATGGACTTCTTGACATAGTAAGTCATTACTCATTTTGTACATGCAAATTTTAGATTGGTATGCATGTATTTCAGTTGAAAAATTGATGCCAGATTGCATGTATAAGAAGTTTCAGTTGAAGGAATTTCTTTGTTGTTGCAAAATTTCGCCATGGAGGTGTAAAAGATGAGTATGATACTCACTTATGTTGCAACAATGTCTTTTGGTTCAGCTCTTAATCACCCACATGTTTTTGGGATGATGTACTTGTTGGTATTTGAAAAGAAGAGTTGAAGTTGCACATGTACATAGAGGTTGTATGTGTAATTAGTGAACTGTATATAGTTCATTGTACATGATACATACACATATGTTTGTCAAGATGTATCTTGTTGTTTATCGACTTGTGTCGATTGTGTCATACATGTTTATCGACTTGTGTCGGTTGTGTGCACACTTGTTATAGATTTTGTGTGTCAATTGTATAGCACATTTCATTGTCAACTTGTTGTTGATGTCGTATGTTGCACAAGATGCTTTTGGTGTCGTTTGGTGCAAAGAACGAAGTGTCAGTGCAAAGCAGTGTAAGATTCCATGAGTTGGAAAGGCATGCAAGAAAAGAGGGCACAAATTTCAGCAAGTGTCATTGCTGGTTTCATTCTGGCAGATTGGTATGGCGAGAAAACTTGGTCAGGATTTGGCACAAGTACATGGCTCATTCAGCAAAATTCGCCATGTGAACAGTTGGCAATTCAGGAAAATTTTTGAAGGCTGAAGAGAAGAGGATGTTTTTATTCTCTCATTTGTTGTACTACAGTTCAGCTCAGCATTTCAGTAAGCTTTTGGGGACCAAAAGCCTCTCATTTGGGAGGTGTGATCAGGAGCTCAAATCTGAGCTTGGGAAAAAGCTCAAAAATGAAAGTGATCAAATTGATTTGGATCCTGAGCGACGGGATAGGCCTCGGCGATATGATCCCAACGCCGCAAACGGTTCGAAAAATGAACACCGTATGAAGAAGTTATTACACTTTTAGTGGAGTGGGTCCGGCGGAGCACGGAGGGGCCAGCCCTCCTCCCATGGAACCTCATCATATGACCAGTGTGGGAGCTTAATGATTAAGAGCGCTTAAGGAGCCTAATCTCAAGTTTAATATTTAATTAAGCTTCATTTAAGTGGAGTTTAATATGGCAGAGATTCTGGAGACGCTCCCAAATTTAGGTGGACTTCCACTTTTAGTGGAGTTAACTGGCAGTTGCCCCACATTTAGTGGAGGAAATTGGGGCAAAGTTGTTTTGGTCATAAATTTCTCATTACTCAACCTTTTGGAATGAAATTTTTTTTATTTCATATTTTCTCAGCCTTTTGGACTCAATGGCGCAAGTTTCAGAGCCATTGGAGCTCATTTTCGACCTGTTTAGCTTCGGAGAAGCTTTTTGAGCCACTAGGGCCATTTTGGGTTTTGAGTTTGGTTGAGCTGTGGGTAACCTTTTTTGGTGAACCAAAAGTCATTTTAGACTATTTCTTGCATTCCAGAGCCATTGGAACAGGTATTAGCTCTTTTTGAAGACTTTCAGAGGCCGAAAACCTTTTGGGGAGTTTTTTGAGCCACTAGGGCCATTTTGGGTTTGGAGATATTTGGAGTTGTGGTTATCAGTTGGAGGTGAACCAAAGCTCTATTTCAGATAATTTCGACCTTCTGAAGCCATTGGAAGAGGTTTTAGAGGAATTTGAGGACTTCTACAGCCTGAAAATTTGAAGAGAATTTCAAAGCAACAGTAGGACATTGATGAAGAAATCACTGTTTATGGTAATCTTTCACTGTTTAGTGAATTTGAAAAGGCATTCTTAGCTTTTTCTTGCCTTTTGAATCAGTTTATATATTTAGATTTGTCTATTGAGACACTTATAATCTTGTATTGCATTTGAGAGCTTTTAATACAAGAGGACAAGCCCATTTTGGGAGGCTTGATCCAGGAGATGTAGCCCAAGAGTTGGGGTGAACTCCTATATCATATTGCTGTTGTGTTTTGATATTATATTACTGAATATGTTGCTGATATACATGTTAAGTTTCATAAAAAACAAATAAACTTAAAACACATAAACAGTGAAAAGACATACACCATTTGCAAGCTAAATTTCCGCATAACGTCAAGTTTAAACCAAGATCATTTTAATTAAATCTGAGTGTTTACTTCTATTATTTCTTTAGGCAGAGTCTGTAAGAGGGCCAGGTAGCCTCTGGATTCATCCTTTCTTTGAAAGGTGAAATATCTAGTAAATGCCCCTACAGTCTATCTCTGTATCAGAAATATGAAGTTCTCACATTTTTAGATTTAAACTTAGAGTATTTTTGCACTCATTTACATAAATGAAAATGGATACCTTGCACCCTTTCAAGTACCTTCCATTTTCAGATCATTGGGCCCACCATGGACTGCACAATCCCCTCATCCAGCCACTCACTGCACTTCCCCCATAGAGCCTCTCCCACGCTGCCACCTAGGGAGCTGCCTCCAAATCGAATGATGGCCACATGGACCCCACTAAGGCCGCAATTTTTCATGGTGAACTATAGGAGTAGGCTGTAGTTTTTCCCTTAATTATTAATTGTGGGTCCCGACCCACCTTATTTCTTCTTGACATTACAAACGTATAAAATTATCAAAAATTAATATTCCAATTATTAGAATTACTAATTGGGGACATTACAAACTACTACTCAAGTCATTCTACCCACTGCTGACTGAGAAACTACTTCTCTGTCACTGTGGAAAAACTTACTAGCCTTTGGAACTAAAAATGAGCTTCTCTCTAGCAATATCGAATTTCCCTCTAGAGGCTACTACACAACCCTTGCATAAGCCTCTATGTGGATATCTCTACCACTTTGCAAGCTACTCTTCAGAACTAGATGACTTCCTCCAGACTCACTGTCTCTATGTCCCCTATCTGGCTCAAACTATTATGGTAGAATTCTACTACTCTTTGGAAAATCGAATCGCCCAAGGAAAACAATCTCAATTGTGACCCTCCATCTACCAATCGACTTCTTATAATCTCATTGTGGAACTCCAACAACCAAGATTAAAACTTAATTAATGGCCTAGATTATTTCCTAGTCGATCCATGTGAGTTTCTAGAGAAATCCTACCTTCCTCAATTAATTATTGTTAATTAATCATTTTCCCGAAGTTAGACTTAGGAAAATTTTAATTGTTGATTAGTTAACTTAATTAAGGCATCTCTAGGTATATTTTCCGGAAACCTTTTCTGGGTTATGGGGTCCTTGTTAGTTTTTGTATCATCATATGTGTTCTACCCACAAAATTTCGTGGAGAGACTAGAATACATGAGATATCCACAACCCAAAAATTGTTTTTGGAAATTCCACCTAGAGATAACTTAATTAGATTATTAACCTATTGTTTCATGCTTCCTGAGTCTAAACTTAGGAAAACTGGTTAATTAATGAGAATAATTAAGTTAAGGTAAGAATTCTCTAGAAAATCACATAGATCGATGTCAAAATGATCCTAGCCATTGATTAAGATTTAAT
The DNA here is from genome assembly GCA_034641835.2 of Pinus albicaulis. NCBI lineage: Eukaryota > Viridiplantae > Streptophyta > Pinopsida > Pinales > Pinaceae > Pinus > Pinus albicaulis. The sequence goes on along the minus strand of CM076576.1, from coordinate 898,411,286 downwards.
ATTGGTCATTGAATTCTCAATAGAGGATTATAAGAAGAATTCGATGGGCACTTGGAGAAGACACCGGATGCACCGATTGTAGATACTCAATGATCTAGGCAGTTCGATTTTCCAGTAGCAGATGATTTGGTAGTGAGATCGAACCAGTTATTGAGTAGGAGGTGGCAGAGGGGCAACATAGAGATTTTTTGGAGGAGTTTCGAGTTCTAAAAGAGTTAGAAGAGGAGGTCGTAATTATTATCTAGGAGGATACACAGGATTTCTTAGTGCCTCAATAAGGGAAATTCGATTTAGCTATGGAGTGGGTTGTTTCAGGTGCCAAAGGCTAGGAAAAATTCCAAAGGGCCTAAACAGAGAGACAGTAGCAAAGACATGAAGTACGTCTGATTTAGAGGGAATTCCGGGCTGAGCGTACAAAGAAATGCGTAGGGCCAACGCAGAGGTTGACGCAGATCATTTTTAGGGTTAGTTTCTGAGCCCATACTGAGCCGATATTTCTTGGAGAGGAGGGTAAAATTCCCTCAGTTATTTTGGCCAATATTTCTCTCTATTTGGATTTCCAGTTGGGCATCCATAGATTGTACTCAGAATTCACAGTTGATTCATAATAAAAACCCTAAGGTGTTGCATTGGTTTTCCTAAGTTGGATTTTTCTGGGAACATTTGTCCAAAAACAACGGTGTCACATTTCTAGTGTGTGTGTTAGAATTTCCTAGTTTGCGGACTTTTTATCTTCTACAACATTTTTATGGTGAAAATTTTAGTTTTGATTTTATTCACCGTTTGTCATAGAAATAAAATGCATAATTAAAATTACAGTTAGCAGAATAATTTCTAGTTGCTATAATAGATGGAATTTTCACATGGTATTGGAGAGTAAGTGATGAGTCAGGAAGCTTAGAATCGGAGAAAATAATTTCACTGTTTAGAGGGAGAAGCATGCCGAAATTCTTAGAGGCAGCGCATTGCTCAGACAGGTAGGTCAAATTACTGGGGCATAAATTCATTTTTTAGTTGCAAGGTTGTAGAAAAGTCAAGTCTCCCAAGAGGGTCATTCCAACAGTCAGAGGGAGCAATTGTAGCTCAGATTTCCACTAAGAAGATTCCTTGGTTGGGTGCAGAGGGTTTTGCAGCAGCAGAACTAGCATCGGGTGGAAGAGAAAAGCACACACAATAGAGGGATTCTTTCTCTTGGGGAAATTTGACTATCTGAGGTTCAATTTTCTGAGACATATTGGTAGTAGCAACTAGCAGATCCGTGCATTCCAAAAGGGAGTGTGAGTATTAGAGCAATAGCTAAGTAGAAGGAAAGAGTGGGGTTTCGACATTTTTCGAGATGGCCACAATAGGGCTTAGAGATCAGGCTAGGTTGGATGGATCATCCAACTATGTCATCTAGAAGGCTAGGATTTCATTCCTTATAGATGAATATGGCTTGAAATCCTGCATAGATAATGTGGTGGTAGTTCCCTAGGATGCATATCAGCATAAAGAATACATGAAGGAAATGGTGGAGGAGAAACAGTTGATCCTGGATGGAGTCCAGGACCATATAGTCTCACATATAATAGCCAAGGGAAAGACAAAAGAGACGTGGGATGCTCTCTCTACACTATATTAGGGCACTTATGAGCAACAAAAAATTTCCTAGAAGAAAATATGAGGTGAATTGAGATGCCAAAAGGGTAAGGCATTGATCCCTTCCTCACTAGGATTCAGGAGGTGTGAGACCGTCTTGCAGCTATTAGGGAAATGCCTCAACCATTACAGAGAGTAAAGTTGGCACTAAAAAATGCCTCAGAGGATTGGCAGGTCTTCATCCAAAGCATATTTGGGCAAATACAAGCTATTAGATTGGGACATATTGTGGTCCAACTTAAAACAGGAGGAGTTCAGACAAGCTTTGCCAAAGAGATCCATCAATGGAATTAATAGTAGCAATAGATTAAAGGGTGTGAAGGAGGAGGAGAATGTGGCCCTCGCATCAAAGGGTGCCATCCAGAGGCAGGGGGAGAAGATAAGGAATAATGATTTGTTAAAGGTAAATTTCTTCAGATGTTGTGAGCTCGGTCACTATAGCACACAATGTCCTCTCAGGAATAAGGAAAAGTAGGAGAAGCAGGACCAACAGGCAGCATCACCTAAGATCGACATGTTTTCCTCCAGGTTTGAGGAAGACTTCGCGACGTTGGAAACCATACCTCTAGGACTGAGGTGGGGTGACTTAGATTTGTAGCCCCGGAGAGCTACAAACTTGGGCAGGATCCATTGAGGATTCCACCTCATGGATCATTACCTAGATACAGGGGCCCACGGTATTCAGTAGCAGGATGCAACAATGAAAGTGATGCAGTCAGAGACCTAGTGACAGTTGCTAACTAGTCGTAGTAAGATGCTCAGGAGACAGTGAAGTGTTGAAAATAGAGAAAGAGTCTTAGTGACATATTCAATAACAACGGATATTGTTCAGAGACAGTGCATAGGCTAGTAGCAGTTAGAAATCAGATGACAAATGCATCATCTTGGACACAATTGATTCAGTATTTCAGATGCTTCTTAGTTGTAGTTGCAACAACAACATATAAGAGGGAGTTGTAGTACAGATGAAGTATTGGAAGCAACACAACATGTTGATTTTTGAGTAGCTTGGGAGGTACTCCAAGCCCTGGGGTTCGGGGATTGGAGGGAAAAGCACCACAAGAGTCACTTGTGGGCTTATAACCCAAGATTTGGGTTTTGAACCAATCATGTTTTCAAGAATTTCCATTGATAATTTTGGACATATGATGGGATGAGATGAGAGAGGGCGGAAATGAGAATCTAATGCTTCGAGAATCGTCGAATTCCGAGATGTCCTTGATGAGATATGGATTTTTTTGAGTTGACAATTAATTAATGGACAATCAAGTCATCTAGGCTTGAGTAAAAAGAGAAGTCTCTTCACTAATTTGAGTAGCCCTTATTTTAGTGTATAAATAGAAGGTGTTGTGGAGGCATTTCATCATCCAAGTCTTGTGTAAACACATTTGAGGCAACGTAGGAGAGGAGGACAAGATGTGGAGGAGAAAAGGGTTGTGTTTTTGCATGATTCTTCTTCCATTACACCTCCGAGTTGCCTTAGGAATAGCCGCAGGGAAAAGGAAAGTGCTGGAAGGTTATTTGTGACGGTTTTGGTGTGGGTTGTCTCTCCAAAGAAGGTCATGGCTCTAGCTATGCCTTATAGGTAGGCCACAGGCCTAAAAACACATGTACATGAAGCCTCAATGTTGATTTAAGGAGTAAAGGGAAACCGCAGGTGTACAAGGGTGTTTGAAAGTCTGTTTGGGGGTTGATTATAGCCTAGATCTATAGCCTTACATTGGGAGACCTCTATGAAAGGAAGACACAACATTTGAAGAATGTTTGGGTGCATTTAATAGGGTTGTTGTAGCATGCAAGGTGCCCTAACCAGGGACATTCAAGAACAACAATAGACATCAACACTTTATGACACGAAATATGAATGATTGGTGTGTTTTGTGTAGGGTTGGATGCTGGAGGATTAGTCCTCGTGGTTGGATTTTTGTATCAGCTTGTGGGAGAAAATTTTGAGGCATGATTCGGTGATCAAGAGCCTTCATTAGAGCAGATATTGCAGTGTATTATTGGGTACCACTGATCTGGTGGAGGGTAGTGTATTAGCTACCCAACGTAGCCCTTGACCATCTATCTTGAAGTGACGAAGAATATCTGAAGTTTGGGTGAAGATTGGTGCCAAAAGTGCAACACTTTGATGGGAAAAAGTGACTTCTAGCCTGTAAAATTGGAGCTCGGGAAGTGGGCAGCCTAAGTGACTTGCAACAATGTTAGGTGGTAACCCTCCTAGAGTCTCGATGTATTGTCCTTTGAAGTACTAAGGGGCAGCCAGTAAGCAATATGGAAGCAAAGGATTGGTAGGACGAGATACCACATCTAGAAGCTTCAATGAAGTTTGTAACTGTATATTGTATTCCATAGACTGTTGTATTATTCAATTTGGTTTAATATAGTGAAGATTGGGTTGTATATTAGTGTACAATTTTGTTAAAAATTGTCTATACTTGTGCATATTTTATTTACTTCTTTGCATTTTCTATTGTGCAAAGTAGTTCTGGTTGAGATTATTTGTTTGGTAGCATTAGTGATTTTAAGACTCTAACCTAGACCCAAGATCATGGAAAATCAACATGGTATCAGAGTGTTTGAGCTACTTTGGAAGTCAGTGAATTAGAGCTGTGCGCAACGAAGTACAACGTGACAACGTGAGAGGGAGTTGGTCACATTGTAGGTCACAATGTCGAAGTTGTAGGTAGGTCTCCAGTATGAGGATAGGTTGCAGGGGTTTTCCAACTATAGTAGGAAAGGATCAGGTTGGTCTTGTAGGTCAACAAGATATGGGATTTTGTCGAGAAAGCCATCAAGAAGGCAACCGACCCTAAGGAGCTGGAAATATATGAATATTTGGATATGAAGGCGAGATTGATCATCCTAGATGGTGTGAAGGATGCCTTTAATACCTTTGTTAGGTCTGCAGAAGTGTAGCCCCTTATTATGTTAGTATAGCCCCCTTATTGCTATTATTGTACCCCTGTAACCCCCATATTTTTATTATTGTGCCCTTACATTATTATTGTTAGGTCGGCTAGGATTACATTGTGGCCCCACTAGGATTATATTGTGGCCCCATGGACTCCTATATATAGAAGGAGGTTTTGTTCATTTGTGTCATCCAAGAATTGTTCATTTATGTAATGTATTGGAGGTTTCCCCCTCGAAGTGGCTCATTTCTAAGGCGTTGATATCTCTTTTCTTCTATTTTTGGAGCTGGTTACACAAAATTTGGTATCAGAGCTTTGGATTCTAGGGTTTCGCTGCTCCAAACAGGTCATCGTGGTATTTGCGCTATACATTTGTTTTTACGAAGGTTCAGAATCTGAAATCCATATGGTGCGAAGCTGAAATCCTAAGGAAATTCATCAAAAAATTTCAGAGCTTGGTTCGCAATATTTTTGGAGATATGATCTGTGGAAGGTAGTGCTTTTTCAGGCTCCTGAATTTCATCTCAAAGAGGTGATCGTGGGAAAAGTTCAATAACTCTCTCTCTGAAGATTGGATTGGAGTGCCGTCAAAAGTGGTCGCAAGTACACGGCCTGTAGTTTCTTCTCTATCAATTTCAGAGACAAAGGACAAAACAGTGACACGTGGCAAGTCGTACAAGGTCGCTCTACTGAACCAGTCCAGAATTAGGTCATTGTGGGAGATTGGACACAACTTTGTCTTGGAGAATCCAAATCAGGTCAGACCTGTGGCATTTGAAAGAAGCTTCAGAGGGCTACTACAGGGCTGAATTTCAGATATCAAAGATTTTCAATTACAGAGATAATTCAATTTAAATATCGAGCTCCTAAAAGCTAGTAAAAGGTGTGTATTGTTTCTTTCCGAATTGCATAAGTCTTGTTTGAAGAATCAAGTTGAATTGATTCCAAGGGCATATCAAAGAATTTTTGTTAGTAATGGGTTCTATTATGCCTCCAAAAAATAATTTCATACCCATTAAGCCCTCAGAAAGCTATACTATGACGCATGAAGAGGAAGAGTTGCAGTATGAGATATCAAAATTACGGTACCAAGTGCAACAAGTTTCGATCTTACGAAGAGCAATTGAAGATGAAATAGATGGTTTAAAAGCAGAAATGGAGGCTAAGTTGGATGGTTTGAAGGATAAAATAATAGCAAATATGGAAGATAAATTAGTGGAAGATCACATCGAGCATCAACAACAAGTTCTCCAACTCTTAAAGGATAACCCAACTTTGGTGCAGAATCTAATGAAACAAAAGGAAGATCAACATGACATCGAAAGAAGTTATGAAGCAATCATAGAAACAAGAACTCAACAAGTACAATCAATTTCAGAGTATCTCAGCAAGTGGAAGAACTTTCCTGTAGAGGATTTCACATGGGAGGATGAGAATTTTATACAGAAGCATCAAGAAATAATCAAGCGTTGAGGACAACACTTGTTTGAAGGAGAGGGGCATGTTAAGTCCCTATGTTAATAGTGTAGCCCCTTATTATGTTAGTGTAGCCCCCCTTATTGTTATTATTGTACCCCTGTAACCCCCATATTGTTATTATTGTGCCCTTACATTATTATTGTTAGGTCGGCTAGGATTACATTGTGGCCCCACTAGGATTATATTGTGGCCCAATGGAATCCTATATATAGAAGGAGGTTTTGTTCATTTGTATCATCCAATAATTGTTCATTCATGTAATGTATTGGAGGTTTCCCCCTCGAAGTGGCTTATTTCTAAGGTGTTGATATCTCTTTTCTTCTCTTTTTGGAGTGCAGATACACAACAACCTCATTTGTTTGGGAAGAACAATGCACATGGGATGTGGATGGCTTTTCAGAATCTGTTCCAGAATATGAACGAGAACTGGGTACTGGTATTGGAGGATAAGTTAATGTCCACCAAGATGATAAAGGGTGAAGGAGTGACTTCGTAGTTGATGAGGTTGTCTCAGGTCAGAGATGAGCTTGCTGCCATCGGTGTGAAAAATTCAGATGGAGATATGGTGAGGATTGCCTTGAAAGGGTTCACCGAAGAATGGAAGCCCTTCATCAAAGGAATTGTTGCCAGAGAGAAATTTCCAGATTGGAATAGAGTGTGGGAAGACTTCATTTAGGAAGAGTTGCGAGACGAGGATCTTCATCCATCAAAGAGGGCAGACGAGGACATGGAACTTGCAACACGAATGAAGGGTAAGCAGAAGAAGGACTTGAGTAAAGTCAAGTGTTTCAACTGTGTTTCGTCGAGATGTTTGATGAAGAAGAAGGAGGATGACGAGAAGAGGAAAGGGAAGCAAGCCGTCGGTGTTGCCACTTCAGCTGAGATAGATGATCTCACCAGGAGATTGGAGGAGGAGGAATTTTCTATGATCTCTCATTTCTCGTAGGGTACTATCAATGAGGATGGATGGTATGTTGACAATGGTGGGGCGAAGCATATGAACGGGTCACAATAGGTTTTTGAGACTCTATCTGAATGAGATTCAAATTTTCACATGGTGTTGGGCGAAAAGAGTCAATTGGAGATCCGAGGATCGGATGTTGTTCCATTCAAGATGGAGACAGGATGAGTGATGTGGGTCTATGATGTATTGTTTTTACCAAGACTCAGATATAGCGTGATTTTTGTCTCGATGATCAAGAATATGGGTTTGAGGTCTTGTCCTAGGATGGGAAGGAAAGACTTAGGCCTAGAGGCTCTAGCTACGCAGGTATCGTTCTTGGAGTTAGAGATCATGGTCTATATGGGATGATAGGAAAGCCTATGGATCATTAAAAGCAGGTGGAGCAGGGGAAAGTTCCAGAGAAGCAGGTGTAGGTGCAAGCTTCAGAGGGGCAGGTACAGGTTCCAATGAAGAAGGTCCATATTTTAGATACTTAGAGGGAGTCGAGTTCTAGTGGGAGCTTGCAGGTTTAGAGGGAGACTTTGAAGCCCAAGAAGAGAGCGTGGTCAGTGGGGAGCAAGGGTGCTCCTACAACTGCCAAGAAGGAATCATGGAAGACAGTAATCTGGAGAAGAATAATAAAAATATTCTTAACAATGACGAAGTTATGCAGGGAAGAGGGTGGAGTTCACGAACGAATTTCTACAATTGTGAGCACCAATATTTGGGCAAGTGTTGTGAGTAATGATGATGATGATGATTTTCTTCTTAGTCTTGGAGTTACCTCCCTCGCTAAGAGGGAGTTTTTGTGCAGTTGCTGGGGAGGTAATCCAAGCCCTGAGGTTCCGGAGGATGAGGAGAAAATCGGATGAAGAGTCCTTGTGAGCTTAGGGTCGTATTAAACTTTGGGGTTTTTCACCCATCGTGGTTTGGGCCAAAACCATGGGGAATTTTGGACATGTGATGGGATGAGATGATAGAGGGAGGAAAGGAGAATCCAACGTTTCGAGAATCGTTGAATTTTGAGATGTCCTTGATGAGATATGAATTTTTGAAGTTGACAATTAATTATTGGACAGTCAAGTCATCTAGGCTTGAGTAAAATTGGTTCAAAAGACATGTCTCTTCACTAACTCGTGTAGCCCTTCTTGTAGTGTATAATTAGGTGTTGTGGAGGCATTTCATCATCTAAGTGCATTTCATATCTTGTGTAAACACATATGAGGCAGTGTAGGAGAGGAGGACAAGACGTGGAGAAGAAAAGGGTCGGGTTTTGGCATGATTATTCTTCCGTTATAGGTCCGAGGTATCTCAGGAGAAGCCGCAGGGAAAAGGAAAGTGTTGGAAGGTTGTTTGTGATGGTTTTAGTGCGGGTTGTCTCTCCAAAGAATGTCATGTTGAGAATTTAGAGGTCGGGTGATTAATTCAAATTCTCTTCTTGATAATTAATTGTGAGGTTACTTGAGTTACTTATGTCTTCCCTTCTTTAGATTATTTACTTTTTCATCAAGTCAATTATCAAAATACACGAGACACAAGAATTAGGCTCATAGAGCAAGGGAAAAAACTCTCCCTCTTGGAGAGGAAAACCCACGAGAAATTATTCTTATAGATTTTCAAATGACAAGTACCATGAACAAGAATTATACCCTTGACCTATATATGCATACAAGACCTTGTCATTACTTCTTTGATGTCCTCCAACATTGATCCTTCTTCCCTTCACCAACTTGCACTATTCTACACCAACACTTCCTTCGTATACATATGACACTTCATTTACTTGAGATATATATAAGATGTAGTTAGGAAGGTAAATCTCAGATTTACCTTCCTAATTTCTCCCACTTTCTAACTGCACCTTCTCTTTGGATTATATACAAGTTTTTCACGGACCATAGTCCCAAATTTACATGAACTGAAGATGGATACAAATATTACTTTTGATCAACACTTTCACTTCAGGACAGCCCGCAAAACCTTCTCTTTGATCTGCACTTTAACACAGAAACATTTCCCTTGAATGTTGCATGTATCCATACCCTCTCATGCTGTAACCACTTCAGGATTATTGACACTTGCTTTGATGAAGAGTTTGAAACAGCTCGCACTCCTGTTATAGTAGACCGTAACACCTTATTGCACTGAGATGTAACAAGAATGTATGCCTTTTTATTCAGTCTTAAGTCTGTGCTAGAATTTGCCCAAAAGTCCGTACTGAAACTCAGAGTGATTGGAATTGTTATCTCCAAATGAACCAAATAATTGGTGTATATATAGAGTCAGTTTAACTGCCTTTAGGCGGACCATCCCTTTTTCTCGTAGGCCAACTTGTCTAGTTGTTGGAAGGACGACTTTAACACATCATTTGAGCTTATCTTTCAACATTGTTGGAGGGATGAATTAAGCTATTCTTTCACAATTTCTTTGGCAAGGTCTTGGAGCATTTCTCTAGACTAGATCCTTCATATATATGACACATAATTATATTTATACCTAGAATACAAAACCCTAATAGACATCAAGAAGAAGTATGTTAACCTATAATAAAATCTTTCTCATGAAATCCATGAAGCAAATACCACAAAACACATTTTCTTATCTTTGTCTTCTTCTTTACATAAATACATAATTACATAGTCAATATGAAGACTGATCCTAGTCAAAATTTTCAACACTCCCTCTTAACTAGGGAGGTATTCATACAGGTACATGGTCACTTTCAAACTGAAGAAACTCATAAGAATAATCATATTGGTAATTTCATTTTTATAGAATCATATCAACCAGCATTGTTCTAGTGCAAGGCCTTGACCAACAACCCCATATCTCAACAAGACAATGGGCTACAATATCGGTGAGACACATGACTTATAGACACCACAATCATTGTCTATGCAAGGTACATACTCCACCTGGGTTGTTCCCAAAGTATGACCTTCTTGGACTATTCTTCTCTTGGGTAGCTAGCCCTCAAAGAATATCGGTCTGTGAATACTCTTATCTTTAATTCCCTAACTGATTCTCAAAGAGTATCTAATGCTAGATGATTACCCAATTCTCCATTCTGTCTTCCCAAGTGAAGGCCAGAATGATGTGTCTATATCTCCCTCTCAGCCAAGGAGAGCCTATTCCACAAGGGAATGTACCCATTCTTGTATAAGGAATGTACCTAAGCTCATTCTTAGGAATTACCCATTTTCTTCCAAGAAAGAAATTGATCACCAGGCTCCATCTCAATCATGGACCTGTAGCAGCAATGGTGAGACACCCAGCTGCTCATGAAGAATTCATCCCCTCGATGTCATGGATTTCGATCTTGAGAAATAGTCAACTTTAAGTCCATAGGGCACACATCATCCATCAATTTCATTCATGAGTCATGTCATTTACCAGAAAGTGATTCATCTGCCTTTCTTATCTGGTCCACCTGTTAGCCACCTATAAAAATTTGTCATATCAAATGGTGGCTAGATATTTGTAGCCTTCAAGAAATAATTTCATTTCCCAATTGTGAGTTCTTGAAGCCTTGATGATGTCTCTTTTCCTTCAAAAAGCTTCACCGATGCTTCCCTCATTAAAATCCTGAGAAATCTGCTGATTGCCAAAGGAAAAGACTGCTGAAAAGTTTCATTTTCCCTCATTTTCCCTTCTCCATTTTCCTTATCCATTTCATCCTCAAAACTATTCATTCACCTCTCATTTCCTCCAAATTTCCTTTTAAGCCTTTGAAAAATCCTTTGGAAGGTTTAAAACCCCCTTTTTCCCCTTTTACCGAAAGCCAGAAAAACCTTGAAAATCCTTCATTTTGGCTTAAAAAAACCTATTTTTGGACTATGGCCTTAAGCCCCTTTGGCCTTAGCTCCCAACCCCTTTTTCTGCATAAGACCCGGAGCTGTGTCTTGGAGCAAAGCCCCATCGCGAAATCGCAATTGGGGTTGTCTAGTTTCCTTATTCGCATTTTACTTTTCAAAAATCCCGATGCGATTAACTCTTTTCTTCCAAGCCCCCGATCCCTTGTTTCCTTTGTAAAACCAATATCCCCGTAATCAGGTGCTAAAACACAAAGGGACTTGTGCAAAAACTTGTTTTACCTTTGGAAAGCGAAAAAACCCGAATTTCCTTCATTTTCTTCTAAGCCCGCAAGTTCAAGGGTTCAAACAGATCTCGACCATCGATCTAGACCGATCAGTGGTTAAGATCTCATCTCATTGGAGTTTTTCATTGGGTGCATTACAAAGACTTTTGGCCTACCCCCGATGACAACCTTCCGATGTTTTCCCAACCGTTGATTTGTTCCACCATATCCAGATCTAACAGTCCACATCGCTCTTCTATCATAACTCGCTCTTCCTCTCGAGCCTTCGCATTCAAATCCTAGCCATTGATCTTGTTTGTAGATCAATGGCCCTCGCTAACTCGCAAATCGGAGAATCGCAAAATTATTTTGTCCATTCCCTTTCCCCTTCCGATGCCGATTCCCCAATGGAATCTTAGCCGTCGAATCCACAAGAACTGACGGCTAAGATTTTGTCGCGGCTCCGCCCATCATTCTTCATATCTCACCCTCCGATTAACTCTTGAACGTCGATCTATTTCTAGATCTAACGGCTTCATATTTCATCGCATCGCAAATCTTCTATGGTGTTTCCCTTTTCATTCCGCCATTGAAATCTTGCGATTCAGTCTGGACCGTCGAATCCACAAGAACTGACGGTTCGGATTTAATCGCCCTCCGCCATAAGCCCTTGCCATTGCACCCGCTGATTGAATCTCCACCGTTGATCTCTCCTAGATCCAACAGCTCGCGCTAAATCTCATCGGCGATTTTTTTGTTGTCTCCCCTTTTCTCCTCCGATTTGCGACCCTGTGATCTCATCTGGACCGTCCATTTCACAGATCCAATGGTCCAGATCTAACCCCACTTCCCTTTGTTGTTTCGTAAGCCCCACTGTGTAAAATATTTCGGTGAAGATCCACCATTGATCTCTGCAGATCAACAGTCCACGTTGTTCTCGATCTTCACCCAGCCCCCTTTCATATTTCTTCCATTTAAACCGAGATTTAATCTGGACCGTTCATTCCTTTCATCCAACGGTCTAGAATAAACCTGATAGGCCCAACTCCTTTGGGACCTATCTCTCCATCAACAAATCCTGACCGTTCAATCCTATGATCCAATGGTCCAGATCGAATCCGCCTTTGACCCTGACCCCCCTCTTCCGTTCGTGCATCTTGCCCTCCTTCACGTGCGATCCGTACCATTGGATCTACGCCCCTCCATCTGACAGCTGGCATTCTGTTTCGTGTTTTTTCTGCGCTAGAGGTTTAATGCCAAAAATTATGCGAAAAAAGTGGTTTTCGTCTCGACACGTGGCAGGTGACGGAGTGTATCGCGTTTTTTTTTTAGAAAACCTGGAAACCACCTCAAAGAAGCACGAAAACAATGGTTTCTCCGTCCGAAACCACCTTCCCCTCATTACAATGCTTTCCTCCTATTTTGATCTCCGCCGTTCGTTCTTATGATCCAACGGTTCGGATTAAAACTTCCCCACTCCTACACATCGTTCCCTTTTTGTTCCAAAGGCCTTCATCGATCAAATCTCCGCTGTTGATCTCCGTTGGAAAATCCAATCCGATGGCCCAGGATCGTTCGGAAACCCCAAATTTCATTTAAAGCCTTTTTCGCTGCCGATAAAGGTTTTCCTCCGTTTCTTTGGTAATTCCTCCATTTCATTATAAAGTCACCCCCTCACCTTATAAGATCTTGGATTGATCTTGACCGTTGATCTTTGCATATCAATGACTCAGACTTAATTCATCATTCCTTCCTCCAACTTCCTCTCCATTATCCTCAGCATTGAATCCTCGTTGTTGGATGCTTTCATCCAATGGCTGCGATCTAACATCAACCTCTAAATCAGTTTTTACCCATCCCTGCAGGAGTTTCTTAATTTTTCTTTGTTTGTGCAGGTTTTTATGGTTTTTCCATTGTTCTAAAAAGAAAATCAAAGGCCGGGGATGACGATCCCTCAAGCCATTATTCATAAAGGGGATCATTTTTTAGGGTTCCACATTGTGATTTTCCGGTGCCTCATGAACACTGGCGACCTTACAATATCCTTTGTAATGCCTGCGCAACAACAAAACCCAGCAAACATTAATCAAACAAAGAGTATCAGCGTCAAAGGATCTAGTCACAACAGGGATGAAGAATAAAGGTTTTGGCACAATTTTGAAGGATTAAGATACATCTTCAGCAAATAAAAAACCTAATCTAGAGTTAAAGACATCATAAAGACCGGAAGACACAGATTTAGCCTAATCAGACCTAAAACACAGATCTCAAGTAAATTAAAGGTGTTTTAGAGAAAAACAAATAAATTCATCAATCTGAGAAGCCTCCACTGCCACATCAGAGGCTAATTGAATCCTCTCAGCTACCAAAAGCCACCTGCAACCTAAAAGCATTCAAAAGAGGCCATAATTATTGCCAGAATAGAAGATATTTGCCTCAACGCGGTTGAACAATAATTTCAAACCAAAGGAACTTATTATCACTATCAGCGAAAGTTATTACAATGATAAGGAAGAACCTGAAAGTCAAAAAATTATCCTAAGTAGATCAATAACTTAATGAAAATCAATCAATACATAGGAAATATCAGAAATCTTCTCCATTTGAGCCCCTCAAAGGCCGAGAAGCATTAATTGTATTAATTGAACTGAAACATCTTATTTCACATGCCACCTCCTCATGTCTTCTATAAATACCTCTGTTTAAGATGAGGCAAAGGTTGGTCTCCGAATATCTGTTGCATGTAAATAGTTTTTTGCAGCTGCTGTAAGCTCTGTTTGTAATTGAAGATACCTAAGTTGAGATGAGAAGTTTGAAGCTGTAGAGACCCACTGGACTTGATGATTGTAACTGGTTTGAAGCATCAAATACAAGCTGATTTATGGGATCCTGGTCTATGTCAACGGTGATGTTTTTCTTATTGTAATTTGTCATTTTATTTCTGTTTTCATTTTTTCCATCTTCTCTGATAAAGAACAACAATTACAGAGTTAGGATTTACTGTCAAAAGTACCCTTATAAGCTTGATCTGAATGTTTTCTTCCAATTGTGTTTTTTAAGAATGATTGAATACTGTCCAAACAGTCAAGATGTTGGCATTCCCTTCTCTTACTGGCTAGATTTTAAACATTGGTCTTGAGTGTTATTTTCAGTGTCTGCTAAGTAAAGTTGAACTAGGGAAGTCTATGGTTAGCCCTGTCCTTTAGTTTTATCTCCAAAGGTTGTCTGAAAGTTTCCCTAAGAGTATGTTGAAAGCAGGCTAGGTTCAAAGTCCTTACCTGATCTTAGACTATTATTTTTTAATCTTAAGTGTTGTCTTGATAAGTTTAATTATAAAGAATGAACTAGGGAAGTTTATGGTTAGCCCTGTCCTCTAGTTTTCTTCTCCAAAAATTTCTTTGAAAAGTTTCCCTTTGTGTTTTAAATGTTTTCTATTGAAAGTGCATCGAAATCAAGCTAGTTTCAAAGTACTTACCTGATCTCAGATAACTTTTACGTCTTTATTAAGTGTATGCCAAAAGCAGGATAGTTTCAAAGTACTTACTTGATCTTAGGATGCTCTTTTTTCTTCATTTTTTTGTTTCCCCTTCTTATTGTTTCATTCCATTCCATAAAATCAACTTTAAAGAGATCCTTCGACATAGATGACTTGCCCCATGGACCACTCTTGAACCTTGTTGTTTCAATTAAATCCTACTATGACTCCATAGCCCAATGGATTGAAGCTGTTTCTTGCCTATCTTTTTAGTTGAATCAATCTTTCACTTTCATACATCTTCACCCTTCATTTAGAATTCCTTCACCTTCATTTATCTTAGCCCAACCAAAAACAAAAAAAACCTTGCTCCTCATAACTAGCCTAATATCACATTCCAAGCCTTAAAGATACATCAATCTTTGCACTTTATAGAGAGATCCCTCTCTGGATTCAGGAGGGCTAGATCCTAGAATCCCAAAGTGGTTCACATGTTGCCCCTGCAGTTTTAGTCTTGCCAATCTGCTAAAATTACAGGGAGATAGCATTCTGGCGACTCCACTGGGGACTTTCTGAGTAAAATCCTTAAAACATAGTACTCAGCAATCAGTGCAGTGTAAGCAGCTCTCTTCAAGCACTACCAAAGCAAATGGTAATCATGATAAAACTTGTTTGAATCAGTGACAAACTAAGTAACCATTAGGATTCTCATACAATCTTATCAAACCTTGAAATAATCAGCTGGCTAAGCCATAAGAGTAGACTTCCTTTGTATCATCATCGTAGCTAAGTGTTGAAACATATTTAGGACGCTCTTAGAACCCATAGGATAGAAAAAACTCAGAAAACCCAAAAATATTTCAGATTGGTATTCAAATAAACATGGTGGTGGACCATAAAACCTTTTACCTCCAAAAGAGCTAAAAATTTCCACCTGGTGACTCCACAATCTACACAGACCTTAAGACTCCATTGGGAAACCCATTACTCTCATAACATCATACATACTTAGTAAAAAGACTTTGAGGATAAAGTTTTCTTGTTTTAAAAGATCAGTTAGCCTCCTAAATATTTTCATATCTGGTTAAAATTTTCTTGTTTAGTTAGGTCTGAAAACATATCATAGTGGCTTCTAAAAGCATTCATACTAGGAGCCATCCTAATCCGAACCCCCCTGAGATGGTTGAAAGCCCTGAAAGAATACTTAGGAAGTCTCCTAAGGCCACAACTTCAACTAGTGTCAGATCACTCCATAGAGCTAATTTTGTCTCAGATAATCTTACAACTCTACAACAATCACAAGTTGACTTAAGAAATCCATTTAGAACTAGGTCACTTGATGATATAATTCAGATAGACTCTGAATCTCCACTTTCACCCCAAGACAGAAGTGAGCATCCTAGTAGCAGAGAAACTACACCACTTGATTTACATTTCCTTCATAATTTTGTTTTCTCTCATCTTAGATCTGCTCAACAACCTCTTGTTGGTCCATCCACATATGTTATCCATACATCCACTATTCAAACTACACCATTCTATCAAACTCCTCCACTTGTAAACCCCCCACTTTTTCTACAACCTCCTATCATGGCAACATGGTATGCTCCCTTAGTCCTTCCTTTACCCTTAGTCAATCTTCCATAGGACTATCAATCCAAAATACCTTTGTACGATGCCAGTGGTGCTACTACTACTTCACAACATGTGGATAAGATGAATGAATACTTTGACAGAAATGAGATTTATGATGACTCTGTCAAGCTTAGATTATTTGCTCAAAGTTTAGGGGGAGAAGCAAGAAAATGGTTCAAAGGCTTAACCCCTCACAGTATAAATGATCTCTAAGCCTTCCATCAGCTATTCCTAAACAAATGGGAAGTAAAGAAAAACCCTCTCCAAATGATTTCGGACTACAAGAATCTCCAAAGAAACACTGGGGAAAGTGTTCAAGCCTATTGTACTAGGTTTAACAATGTGTATAATGCACTTCCCCCAGATCTAAAACATCCACAAGACTCAGCTTTAAACAAGTTCCCTGAAGGATTTGACCCAGAAATGGCTTATCAACTTAGAGAAAGAGATCCTCTAACTCTTGAAGATATGCATAAAGGAGCTCTTGCTGTGGAAGTGAATCTAATGGAGAAAAAAGAAAGAATGAAGAATGAGAAGAGAGTGTCTTTTAGAGAGGAATCTACACCTTCCACATCTAGCTCAAAGATGGAAATAATGATGGAGGAGGTGATGAAAAAGATGAGCATACTTGAGAGAGCACAAGCAAGTCAAAACAAAATAACTCCTCAAAACCGAAATCAAAATCAAAATCAGAATTTTAGGAGAAACCAACCTCAAAATAGACCAAGGGAGGATGATCAACAGATTACACCTCCTTTTCACCAAAACTATGTGAGTGAGGTTGAAGAACCAACTGAACAAACAGAGGAAGATGGAATAAACGTGTTGGGAGTAGACAATGATGATTTTGAAGTTCATTATAATAGGAAACAAGGTCTATACACACCCTATGATGATAAAAGAGTATAGGATGAATATTATTATAAAAAGATGGAAAATGTCATCATAAAGACTTCAAGAGAGTATGACCTTAGGAGTAAGAGCAATCAGGAAACTCCCAAATCTCAAACCTCTAACAAATCTGTAAAAGACAGCCCTGTAAACAAACCCAAAACTGCAAAACAGAAAGACAAAACAGTGGCTGTAATTTTTGATAAGAACAAAGAAAAAGGCACTGCAATCAATGAAAAATAGAGTGCAGATCTCAGCAGCACTAGTAATTCAGCTAGTGTTCCTGTTAAAACAATTTTGACCAATGTAAATAGAGGAAATCAGCAAACTGATTTTGCTGATAAAGTGGTGGTTAATAAGGCTGAAACAAACATGTTAAAAAATCAGATATCTTTTAGTTTGGAATAAGAAATTGCCAAAATCAAAATCTCTGTTCCTCTGACTGAATTAGCCACACAAGATGTATATAGATCAAAAATTTTGAAGGCTTTTAATATAGGAGAAAATAATGACACTGTCAATCTTAGTGATGACCAACCAGAGCTTTTATTCGGTCCAAATATTGAAGGTAGATACCAAGAAGGGTCAGTTCCTCCATTCTATGTTAGTTTGAATATTCATGACAAGATTCTACACAATGCCATGTATGACTCAGCGGCCTCTCACAATTTAATGCTCAAAGCTATAATGGAGAGTCTGGGCCTTGAAATCACTAGACCATACAAATATATTTACTCCTTTGACTCAAGCAGAGTGAAATGTTTAGGTTTAATCAAAGACCTCTGTGTAAACTTAGCCCAGATTCCAGCCAAATGTTTAGTAATGCATATTGTAGTGGTTGATGTGCCCCCCAAGTATGGTATGCTGTTATCAAGATCTTGGGGAGCTAAGTTACAAGGAACAATGCAGATGGATATGACTTATGCAACCATCCCTGTTTTCAATCAGACTAGAAGACTTTACAGGGAAACTCACATGCAATACACAGTTACCAGCCAAGAGAGACCCGAAAACTCTCCTCTTTACTCTGTTCACATAGGCTTTGACTCGTTTATTCTTTTCAATCATGAAATTTTAGATGAGCAAGAGACCTTAACTGAATTAGTAGCCACACCTCAAAGTAACATACTTGCACACATAGAGGAAGAAGAAGATAAGACAGAAGCTTCAAAACAGTTTGCTGAATCAGAAAATCATAGCAAACCAATAACAGGTCTAGAGCTGCAAATCAGTCATCCATTACTTTTCAACCTTGAGAGTCAAGAAAGGAATCCTCAACACAATGAAGAACATGAGGAATTAAATCAAAATCAACACAGTGCTGATCTCCAAGAACAATTCCAAAGCATACTAGATGAAGAGGATAGTAATCAAGCTAGTGAATCGGAAACTAGTCCTCTTTGGAGCATGCATTTTGATGGATCATGTACTAAGAGTGATGCAGGTGTAGGAGTGTGGCTTTGCAATACAGTGAACAATCATGTTGAAGGACATTCCTGCAAATTAAATTTTAAATGTACTAACAACATAGCGGAGTATAAAGCCCTCCTTTTAGGCCTGCACTTATTGAATAAATTGGGGGCCAAAAGAATAAAGGTTCATGGTGATTCCGAACTGATAATTAGGCAAGTCAATGGGGAATATTGTGCCAAAAATCCTAGACTTAGAGCCTATAGGAATGATACCCTTGATTTATTGAAAACATTTGATGAGTTTCAGCTTCTCTTTGTCCTAAGAAATCAGAATATTGCTGCTAATGGTTTGGCATTTGCTACTAGAACATGCCTGACACCTTATGAAACCAAATTTTGCACTACCCAAATCAAATTTCGACCAGCTGTTCCTGACAATAAGAAATATTGGCAAGTGTTTGATGGAGACAAACAAATAGAAGACTTCTTACAGTTCAGAAATGAATTTGAACTACCAAGTTCAGATTCAGATTATGAAATAGACTGTTCTAATGAAGAAAATCCACTTGATGAAGAAGAAACCTCTCCCAAGATTGCTGAGATAAATCTGTTGACTAATAAACTTAAACATACCACAGAGATTAGTGCAGATTCAGAAAAAGAAGATTTAGAAACCTTGCAATCTAACACACATGATTTTCCAAAGGGACTAGTCCCTTTGGAAGAGTTATTTGATTTCAATGATGTAGCAAAGAAGCCAAAACTGGAGCTCGTGGAATCTGAAGTAGAAGATTGCAATATAGGCAGTGAGCTAAACCTAAAAAATGATCAAACTGTCTAAGACTTTACCAGCTCACATAAAACTGAAATACATAGAGCTATTTATAGAATTTTCCGATGTTTTTTCTTGGAGTTATGAAGAACTCAAATCCTATTACACAGAAATAATCCAACACAAGATACCCCTGAAAGAAAACCAAAAACATTTCAAACAAAAACTGCGTAGAATTAACCCTGTTCAGTTGCCTTTAGTTGAAAAGGAAATCAAGAAAATGTATGAAGCTGGGATTATTGTTCCTATTAGATATTCAGAGTGGGTGTCTAATCTAGTGTCAGTGAGGAAGAAAACAGGAGATATTAGGCTTTGTATTGACTTTAGATATTTAAACAAAGCCTCATTAAAGGACAACTACCCTTTACCCAAGATGGATCATATTTTACAAAGGGTAGTTGGTTCTAAAAGAATTTCTTTGCTAGATGGCTTCTCAGGATACAATCAAATTTTAGTTCATCCTGATGATCAATTAAAGACAAATTTTACTACACCTTGGGGTACTTTCATGTACATGAAAATTCCCTTTGGTTTAATGAAAGCTGGTGCTACTTTTCAGAGAGCCATGGACCTTGCATTCTCGGAAGAATTAGGCTTCTTCATCATTATTTATCTTGATGATATCATTTTTTTTTAAAAAACAGATGAAGAACACCTAGAACACTTGAAAATAGTCTTTGAGAAATGCAGAAAATTTGGTTTGTCTTTAAATCCTAAGAAAACAATGTTTGGTCTCCAAGAAGGCAAGCTTCTTGGGCACATCATATCAGAAGAGGGAATAAAGATATACCCACCAAGGATTGATGGTATTTTGCAAATCAATCATCCAAGAAATATCAAGGAACTCCAATCTTTCATTGGAAAGATTAAGTTCTTGAGAAGGTTCATTCCTAACTTGGCTGAACTCCTTAGGAATATAACAAACATGCTGAAGAAGGATCAAGGAGTCAAATGGACCTTGGAAGCAAAGAAATCTTTTGAGTTGGTGAAGCAAGCATTAACCAAAGCACCAGTTCTAATAAGTCCTGACTTTTCTAAAGATTTTTTCATTTTTTCCTTTGCATCGGAACATACAGTGGCTGTTGTCATATTGCAGAAAAATTCAAAGGGACAAGAGCAGCCTATTGCATTCTTTATTAAGGCACTAAGAGATGCTCCTCTGAAGTAAAAAATTATGGAAAAGCAAGCTTTTTATTTGGTCAAAGCTTTAAGAGACTTCAAAGTTTACATCCTTCACTCACACATCATAGCATTTGTGCCCAATTCAGTGGTGAAAGTCATTCTAACACAGGACCCAGATGGAAAGAGAGGTAAGTGGATAGCTGTGATACTTGAATATGATTTAGAGATCAAGCCCAATAAACTCATTAAAGGCCAAGGATTAGCTAGCTTAATGGCTGAATCAAATTTTGAAGCTCTTGATATAAATATGATAAATGCCTTAGATGAACAAGAGGAGTTTTCAACTCCTATTATTGAAAATCATTTCTTAAATTCATCTTAGTATGCTGATATTGTATATGTTTTTCTCAATTTGAACACACCTCCTGGTTTGACAAAAACCAAGGCAAGGTTTTTAAAGTTAAAGGCTGT